>JACXGM010029544.1:0-13379 GCA_016801145.1 Umbra pygmaea
TCGAATTCTATAGTAGCTACTGTAGATTGCACCCAGATTGACATAAAAGCCCACCCAAATAGTACAGTAGGCTATATGAATCAAACAGCATTCCAGGTTTGAATTTATGTATTCAGCAGTGTCGCAAAGGCGCAGCTTTCCGGACGTTGTCTATTCAAATACACCGGTATGGCGGTATATAAAAAATTCATATCATGACAAAAATAAATACTGGTATTCGGTGTGAACCGGTATACCGCCCAGCACTACTTTTAATGCAAAGTAGGTATTTTGTTATTCTTTTGATTGATATTACATATTGTACCTTTAAATTCAAAACAAATTGATTCTTCACTTATACATGTTTACATACGCAAACATGCCATATTTCTACCTACCTACACTCACATTAACACATGCATACACATAGACACAGATGCATACAGACATGCATACACACACCACACACACACATTTTTTTCTTTTCAATCTATCACACCTAATAATATCCCATCCTAACTAGACTTATTGTATGAGCCCAGGAACCATACATTCAGTATACAGTACTATCACCTTGTTTCCTTTTTGTATTCATTAAATATATTCATTTTAAATAGTCTCTTAAAATTGCTTATAGTTGTACATGATTTCATCTCTTCACTGCACCTGTTCCATATATAAACTGCTTTGGTTGTAAATTAATGATATTTGGCATTTGTTCTTATAAGTTTCCTTTGAAATACCAACGTTCCTCTTAAATGATGTTTGCCGTTTCTCATTTGAAACAACCCTTGGATACTTTTTGATAGCTGTTGATTGTTTACTTTGTACATGATTTGTGCAGTTTTTAAGTCAACAATATCTCTGAATTTTAGTGCTTTTAATTTGATGAAAAGTGGGTTAGTTGGTGCTCTATAAGTGGTTTTATTTACAATTCTTAGGGCTCTCTTTTTTAGAATGAATATAGGTTCAGTGTTCGTTTTGTAAGTGTTTCCCCACACGTCCAAACAGTAAGTTGGGCGGTATGGGCAAATGTATGGAAGTATGAAGGGACAATACAGTGTGTACAATGAGCTTTGATTTTATAAGTATTTCGTTCTATACAGTGTTGCGATTGATTTGGATATTTTGGGCTTAATATAATGTATATGTGGCTTCCAACATAATAACTATACATGACTACACAAAATAAAAGGTTGCTACCATGACCATATCGATTGCTTCAGACCTGTAGTTGTTCAGGCTGGAGACTGTTTTCCGAAAACTGGGACATTGATGAAGGATTTGAAACAGGCAGGAGTCACCAGCTTTTACAGCTACAAAGTCGTAAACCCTGACGTGATTTGTCTTTTTAAAATTACAATGGAAAGCTGACTTCTTGTTAACGCTAATGCCATCCAGTTAAGACCTAAGTCACCTATTTGTTTCCAATTGGCTGTGGATTCTGAAACTGTGGCTGTGGAGGCTGTAATTACATCTAGTCGAAACCAGTCAAAATTGAACGTTTTAAGGTTAATCTGAACTTTTAATCTGAATATTTTATGTCCTCAGAGGAAGATTGAGCTACTGGAACAGAAAATTCTGGAAGAGGAACATGAGCGTAAACTTGTGCAGGAGAAAGCAGACGAGGTTTGTACACACACACACACACACACACACACACCAAGGTTACATTTCAAAGAAGCCCTAACCTCCATTAACAGACTCTGTCTCAACAGCTGCAGAGGGAGCTAGAGACCAACCTCCGCCTGTGTCCTGCATTTCCAGACAAAGTCAAACCAAAGAAGAAAAAAGTCAAAAAGGTACAACCAGCAATAACCTACTTAATGCTATCTACTTTTCTGTTAAAATACAGCTACTGCATTGCTAACATTTTGTGGAAACGTTCTCTAAATTTTCCTTCTCCAGAAAATGAGGCAACAGATGCAAGCACCACCGTGTTTCCTCCAAAACAGACTGCCTTTTGTAGCAGGAACAGTACGTCTGCGTTTTACTTCACAAGAATCTCAGTATTGGGATTGTTGAGAGAATGTGTCTCTTTCTCTCTGATGTGAAAATGTAATGTTTTTTTAATAAAAAATTTCTCTCTTAGTCGACGAGCCCCAGCCACTCACTACACGCCAACATGCAGACTGTCCTCCACATGATGAAGCACCACCAGCCCCATATGTGTGAGCGGGTGCGTTCCCTGCGCAGGTCGGACTCCGCTGGGGCAAGGAGAGCCCTCCACAATCCCAATTCCATTTCAGCCCCCGAGACGGCGACCCCTCCTCCAGACTCTCTGTCTGACCTTTTACTGGCTCTGCAGGATGAACTGGGACAGATTAACTCGTGGGTCATTCTAGCTGACAGTGTGTTAATGACAGCTGCGTAAGCAGGGGCCCATACTACAAAGCAGGATTTTGGGACTTCAGGTTGAACCCAGGGTTTTCAGTGTCACAACGGTGGTTCACCTGTTACCGGATTACATCGCCATGGTCATTAATGCTGCACACCTAACAGGAGCGGGTTATAATCGAGATAACAGATTAACCCAAATAAAATTACTGCCTACTGACCGATCAATTCTCAATTGAAAATTGCATCACCATTTTTTAAGATTCCGGAGCTCGGGGCGCGGATAGCGAGGATCTCTAAGAAAAGCAAGACTATTTAGACTGACAACCCTTTGGCTTTCTCTGATAAGTATCTTTATGAAATATATAGATTCTCAGCAGACTGGTGTATCTTTGTCAGCTTCTTGATCCGTATGTTCCCAGTGTGACACATCGAAGTTCCACAGACTGTATGCGTAGCGTTCTGTGTTAGCTACAGGCAGTTTTGTGTATGCTGTGGATGATGCTGAGAACCTAAGCAACATCAATGTATCACCTTTCATTATAGAGACCATACATACATTTGACTATTTACTCCCACAGTATATTAACATTCATTAATTGACACATACCCTATATATTTTTTATTTGCTCCCATGACTGCTTATCTCTGCCAGGGTTGCAAGTGAATGAATATTTAAATCAAAAAGGTCTAATGTATTAATGATGAGCAGTGATATTGATGAGCCTTGTAACTAATGCATTTATGCAGTTGTACATTTTTTTGCCAGCTTTCCTTCTTGCTTTGTCTGAATTGTATTATATATACTCTTCATATTTCTCTAAAATTTTCGTTTGCTCTTTTTGAGTGAAATATGCAGCTCTGGTAGACTTCTCCATGTCTGCGATTGGTCATAAGGGGCACACACTGCCCATGCTTTTATGTGAACGCGCTCGTTGTTAGATTTGGAAAACCTGGGTTGAAATAATATATTGATAACCACCATCGTGACACCTCTTATGCAGATTGCAGTTGTTAGGCTTATTGAAGCCAGTTAACGAAAATAAATCCTGGGCATGTTGAACTTGCTTTGTAGTATAGGTCTCAGGTGTCTTACACGTTGTTTCGAGGGAGCAGAGGTTTTGTTTATTATTGTTTTTGTCTCTACATGTTCATACATTGTCTTACAGTGAGCACCAAGAGCTGGTGCGTCAGATCGATCAAGCAAGCAACGCGGAGACCCGAGGGGACCTCAACGGAGAGCTGGAACGGCTGGTCAAGAGGATGGAGGAGAAGAGCGCTCAGATAACCAAGCTCCGCAAACACCAGCAGGCCGTATGTACACAGGTCTTCCTCTGGGTCTGCATAGTTTGGCAGAAATATGTTAAGTTTTTATAAAAATGTCTAGTAGTATTGGGTATTTTTTATACACACATACATACACACTGCTCGAAAAAATAAAGGGAACACTAAGATAACACATCCTTGATTTGAATGAATGAACTAATCATATGAAATACTTTCGTCTTTACATAGTTGAATGTGCCGACAGAAAATCACACAAAACTGATCAATGGAAATCAAATTTATCAACCCACGGAGGTTTGGATATGGAGTCACACTCAAAATCAAAGTAGAAAACCACAGTACAGGCTGATCCAACTTTGATGTAATGTCTTTAAAACAAGTCAAAATGAGGCTTGGTAGTGTGTGTGGCCTCCACGTGCCCGTATGACCTCCCTACAATGCCTGGGCATGCTCCTGATGAGGTGGCGGATGGTCTCCTGAGGCATGTCCTCCCAGACCTGGACTGAAGCATCCGCCAACTCCTGGACAGTCTTTGGTGCAACGTGGTGTTGGTGGATGCAGCGAGACATGATGTCCCAGATGTGCTCAATCGGATTCAGGTCTGGGGAACGGGCGGGCCAGTCCATAGCATCACTGCCTTCTTCTTGCAGGAACTGCTGACACACTCCAGCCACATGAGGTCTAGCATTGTCTTGCATTAGGAAGAACCCAGGGCCAAACGCACCAGCATATGGTCTCACAAAGGGTCTGAGGATCTCATCTCGGTACCTAATGGCAGTCAGGCTACCTCTGGCGAGCACATGGAGGGCTGTGCGGCCCCCCAGAGAAATGCCACCCCACACCAATCCTGAGCCACCGCCAAACCGGTCATGCTGGAGGATGTTGCAGGCAGCAGAACTTTCTTTACGGCGTCTCCAGACTCTGTCACGTCTGTCACATGTGCTCCCTGTGAACCTGCTTTCATCTGTGAAGAGAACAGGGCGCCAGTGGCGAATTTGCAAATCTTGGTGTTCTCTGGCAAACCAAACGTCCTGCACGGTGTTGGGCTGTAAGCACAACCCCCACCTGTGGACGTCGGGCCCTCGTACCACCCTCATGGAGTCTGTTTCTGACTGTTTGAGTGGACACATTGACGCTCGCATTGATGTGCCATCCTGGATGAGCTGCACTACCTGAGCCACTTGTGTGGGTTGTAGACTCTGTCTCATGCTACCACTAGAGTGAAAGCACCGCCAGCATTCAAAAGTGACCAAAACATCAGCCAGGAAGCATAGGAACTGAGAAGTGGTTTGTGGTGACCACCTGCAGAACCACTCCTTTATTGGGGGTGTTTTGCTAATTGCCCATTATTTCCACCTGTTGTCTGTTCCATTTGTATAATAAAAAATCTAGACACACCCTAGCGGCAGCAACTATAATTTGCAGCTAGGGTCAGTCTAGCAACTCTCCGTTGACTTGCGAGCTGGAAAATCCAAATTCTTTGAGCACTGCCAATGGTGAGTTCCCAGACCCAACATCTTGATGTGGGTCTCGCTTGCCAGGCTATTCCATTTGCACAACAGCAGGTGAAATTGATTGTCAATCAGTGTTGCTTCCTTAGTGGACAGTGTAATTTCACAGAAGTGTGATTGACTTGGAGTTACATTGTGTTGTTTAAGTGTTCCCTTTATTTTTTTGAGCAGTGTGTATCTCCTCACTCAGGTGGAAAAACTGATTGAAAACCCCACAATTCCTCGGCGGCCGGCAACCAGGGAAGATGGAAGCAGGGCTAAGAGGAGGGACGGGGTGAGAGCCATGCCCCCCAACCCTGTTAAGACTTCGTCAATGGGGGGTAAACAGGCTGGAGTGAGCCAGGTCAATCTGCAGCTCCTTCGAGAGACCCAGAGACTCTGCACCAGCCTGAAGAAAGATGACATCACTTGGGAGACGTAGCCAGAGCAAGATCTGGAGGACCTCTGAACCAATGGTCTTAAACAACACTGTACAACAGGAAGCCTGCATAATGAGTAAGGACCTTTCCAGAAGCAAAGAATTGTGGTTTTACAGCACATCAAATTTGATTTTTCCCCTGAAGTAAATATTTATGAAAAACAGATCACCTTTTATTTTCAGAGTTTGCTATCTTTTGACGTATGAATTGATGTGTTTGGACATTTTCTCATTAAAATTATTTTAATGTGTATTAAACAATTTGTGAGATACTTTTTTATAACTGCATTTATGTACATTTAAAAAGGTCATTTGTAATGTATGTTACGATTGTGATTAGTTTGTTTAAAAATAACCTTAATATAATACTGTTAGTTTTAGATTTTATAGTAGGTATTTTTGTTTGTTTAATATTAAACTGTCCCTAATTCAGAACACTGTATTTTAAAGATAATATGTAAAAAGCCAAATAACTTTACAGGTCTTCATTGTAAACAGTTTAAGCAATGTTTTCCATGCTTGTTCAATGAACAAACTAATTAATGAACATGCATCTGTGCAGAGGTGGTGAAAGTACTTTTACCACCTCTGCATGTGTGGAACGGTCATCAATACACCAACAGCTTACAGCAGAGCTGCCCAACCCTATTCCCGGAGATCTACCACCCTGTATGTTCTCTCAAATCCTTGTTGTGGGCAAAATATTTTCGCTTTCCTTTAGCTAATTATTAGAATCAGGTGTGCTAAATTAGGGTTGAAGTGAAAGCCTGGCAGCCCAGGCTTACAAACAGTAGGCAGTTAAGGTCACAGTTATGAAAACTGAGGACACGAAGGAGATCTTCCTACAGACTTTGAAAAACACCAAAAGAAGGATGCCCAGAGTCCCTGCTCATCTATGTGAATGTGCCTTAGGCTGGCTGCAAGGAGGCATGGGGACTGCAAATGTGTAAAATAATAGTATATAACTGTTTAAAAAGGAGGGAGGATTGTAGTGAGTGCACTGGGGTGTCAGGTGACTTGAGTCACCTATGGGCACAAATCCACCAGACAGGACTGGCCAAATGTGCTCTTCACTGACGAGTCACACCAGAGACTCACAATTACCATAGAAGTGATGAGCATTACACCTGAGGCCTGCACTCTGGATCATCAAGACATCGTCATTTGGTACCCTTCCTGCGGGCTCATCCAGACATGATTCTCCAGCATGACAATGCCACCAGCCATACTGCTTGATCTGTGTGTAATTTCCTGCAAGACAGGGAGGTCAGTGTTCTGCCATGACCAGCGAAGAGCCCAGATCTCAATCCCATTGAGCACATCTGGGACCTGTTGGATCAGTGGTGAGTGCTAGGGCCATTCCCCCCAAGAAATATCCAGGAACCTGCAGGTGCCTTGGTGGAAAAGTGGGGTAACATCTCAACACCAAGATCACCAAGAACTGGCAAAACTTGTGCAGTCCATGAGGAGGAGATTCACTGCAGTACTTAACAGCAGATACTGACTGTTACTTTGATTTTGACCTCCTCACACATTATTCCATTTCACATGTCTGTGGAACTTGTTTTAGTTCACATCTGAATTATTTTTATGTTCATACAAACCTTTATGTTAAGTTGCTGAAAAATGACAGTTGTTGAAAGTGAGAGGATGTTACTTTTTTCTGAGTTTATATGTGATTTATAACTGTGGTAGTCCAAGACTATACTTTAATCCAGTGTTTCTTATTTCTTTAGTTCTATACAGTAAATGTTCACCAGATGGCACTCTTTCCCCTGGGTAGCAAACTAGTGGCACAAAGAGGTTTACACCTAGTGACAACTAATAAGTTATAATAATGGTACTAGTAACAATGTTTCACTATCAGTTTCCAATATCAAACCTTTTCTGGACAAATTGTGTAATGTCATACAATTTAGTACATGATATTCCACAAACAGCTTGATATATTACAAACATGACATTGCTTTCGGCCACATTTTTTGTTTGAGAATGCTCATATGAATAACAACATACATCTGGCCAACCACAGAAACAGATGAGTTCATTGTCTTTTTGATAACAAATGCTGAGTACATCCAGTACACTTAGCCGGGTGCCTGTCAGATCCCTTAACCACTAGGTCACTTTGCAACCCCATGTTCTTATGAGACAGTATAACCATTTTATTAGTAGTGGTCTAGAGACTTACCAGGGATTTTTATTTTGAAAGCATAGTTGTGCAATGAAGGTTAAAGATACACTGTGTAGAATTCCACAGAGTGAAAACAGAACTATTTTCTCTTTCAGTGAGCAGGTTCCAAAAGGTGTAGAACATTTTTTTCATGATATTTTAAAAACTGAATAAGGGAGTTTAGATGGGACAATACTTTTCTACACCATGAATATTCATTCTTTATTAGTTATACCTGTTCAACTGCCCACCACAATTGGACAATAGAAGATTGAAAAGAATGTTGCTTGGTCTGATGACTGGATTTCTGCTATGACATTCAGATGGTAGGGTCAGAATTTGTTGTAAACAACATGAAAGCTTGGATGCATCCTGCCTTGTATCAGTGGTTCAGGCTGGTGGTAGTGGTGTAATGGTGTGAGGGATAATTTCTTGCTACACTTTTGGCCCCTTAGTACCAATTCAGTATCATTTAAATGCCACAGCCTGAGTACTGTTGCTGACCATGTCCATGCCTTTACGACCACAGTGACCTCATCATCTAATGGCTACTTTCAGCAGGATAACACCATGTCACAAAGATTACATCATCTCAACCTGGTTCCTTGATCATGTCAATGAGTTCACAGTACTCATTTCAATCGAGCACCTTTGGGATGTGGTGGAACATGAAATTTGCATCACGGAATTGCAGCCAACGAATCTGCAGCAACTGCAAAATGTCAATAGGAAACAAGACCTCTAAGGAATGTTTACAGCACCTTGTTGAATCTATTCCATATAGATTTATGGCAGTTCTGAGGGTAAAAGGGGGTCCAACAATATATTAATCAGTCTCATATGAGGATAAGTTATTATAAATCAGATTGTATACATAAATCTGATGATAAATGGGGATAACTATATTATACCTGACAGTAAACTGTGGGGCAAAGAGTGTGCAGTTTGAAACAGCTGGTTTCAACAGAACAAAATTATGAAAGGTCTAACTGATAATGCCAAGCAAGTTATAATCATGAAAACGATATATTGAAAAAGGTTGAATTACTGTTAAAAATTAATAGGCCCATTTGAAATGTTCATAGAGAATTGTCTTTATTTCAGAGGAATTGTATAACAATTTTCAAACTTTGTTGATTTTAACATATTCAATCTAATGGCATAAACTATAAGAAAACATACAGCAAAACAAGATTTTAGGCAAGGAGGACACAAAACAAACATAAAACATTGTTATAGTAGGCATCCTGGCTAAATGCAACAGCAAGTGTAATGTCAATCCATGAACACGTGTATGGCCAAGACCGGAGAGCTGTGTAAGGACACCAGGGATCAAATTGTAGACCTGCACAAGGCTGGGATGGGCTACAGGACAATAGGCAAGCAGTTTGGTGAGAAGGCAACAACTGTTGGCGCCATTATTAGAAAATGAAAGAAGTTCAAGATGACGGTCAATCCTCCTCAGTCTGGGGCTCCATGCAAGATATCACCTCGTGGGCCATCAATGGTCATGAGAAAGGTGAGGGATCAGCCCAGAACAACACAGCAGGACCTGGTCAATGACCTGAAGAGAGCTGGGACCACAGTCTCAATGAAAACCATTAGTAAGACTTCAGGCCCGTCTGAAGTTTGCCAATGACCATCTGCATGATCCAGAGGAGGAATGGGAGAAGGTCATGTGGTCTGATGAGACAAAAGTAGAGCTTTATGATCTAAACTCCACTCACCGTGTTTGGAGGAAGAAGGATGAGTGCAACCCCAAGACCACCATCCCAACCGTGAAGCATGGCGTTGGAAACATCATTCTTTGGGGATGCTTTTCTGCAAAGGGGACAGGATGACCGTGTTGAGGGGAGGATGGATGGGGCCATGTATGGCGAGATCTTGGCCAACAACCTCCTTCCCTCAGTAAGAACATTGAAGATGGATCTTGGCTAGGTTTTCCAGTATGACAAGGACCCGAAATACACAGACAGGGAAACTAAGGAGTGGCTCAGTAAGAAGCATCTCAAGGTCCTGGAGTGGCCTAGCCAGTCTCCATACCTGAACCCAATAGAAAATCTTTGGAGGGAGCTGAAAGTCCGTATTGCCCAGCGACAGCCCCGAAACCTGAAGGATCTGAAGAAGGTATGGAAGAGTGGGCCAAAATCCCTGCTGCAGTGTGTGCTAACCTGGTCAATAACTACAGGAAATGTATGATCTCTGTAATTGCAAACAAAGGTTTCTGTACCAAATATTGAGTTCTGCTTTTCTGATTTATCAAATACATGGAATAAAATGCTAATTCATTATTTAAAAATCATACAAAGTGATTTTCTGGATTTTTGTTTTGGATTCCGTCTCTCACAGTGGAACTGTGTACCTATGATAAAAATTACAGACCTCTACATGCTTTGTAAGTAGGAAAACCTGCAAAGTATATAATACTTGTTCTACCCACTGTACATATGCTTGATATTTTGTCAAAGGAAAGAATTTTACATTTGTGAAAATGTACAAATACACAGTGAATCTGGCATAAGATGAAAAAGAAAATACTTTATCTGTAAAATGCAAATAAAAAGCCATATATTCAAATTGGGGTCTTCTAATCATGTCCCCCTGGGAAGGACAACATATGTTAACATTTTGGAATGATATTCAACAGCCAAGTAGATATACACTATTGTAGTGGGAAATTAATGTTGTTCACAGGACCAAATAATGACGATCTCCACATTGGGTTGCACAAGGCATTTTTTTTTTTTTTACAGGTGACTATTCTAGTTGGCTGGCAAGGATGTTGGAGGTTCCAAAGTAAAGTGTTTGTTCCCCCCCTGGGGTGGGACAGTTTAATATAATGTAAATGTGTGAGGCCCGTTCTTTTGTAATGGTATTTGCGCCAGTTCGGCGGTTCCACAGGAAACGTATGTTTTCCCCCCTCGGAGGGGACATTTCAATTTCATGTAAATGTTATAACACTGTTCTATTATTGCTACTAAGGCTAGCGCCAGCTAGACTGTGCATAATTTAGTTATGTATGTGGGGGTGCCAAGCCTGTTTGTTCTAACCCTAGCCAAGTGAAGTGATCACCATTTGTCATGCAACAGGGGAGGAGTTTGGGGATCACCTGGGTGCGAAGGTTAAATTGCTCTGTTGTTAGTTTTGTGAGTTGAGTTCTAATCGTAAACCGATTCTCCGGGCAAGCTTTTTGCCCTAGCTGTGTGTTTAGATCACTAGGATAATTGTAGTTTTTGGTAGGCTGAAGGATTCCGAAAGTGATCTGTATTGGGTATGTAACTTGTATTTCATTGTCCGGTTGTATTGTTGTATTGTTATGCTCTCCAACTGGAATTAAATGTAATTTGATTGTATACCGAGTTCGGTCTGAGTCTGCTACAGTTATTCCCGGTAAACCTCCGGAGTAGAGTTTTCGGGTGATGCTTGCTACCTCGTTAACTGTATTCACTAGTAGTCTGTTCATATAAGACACACACACACACTTTGCTAGCAAGCTATTCCAGGCTTCAGGTGTAATCACTGAGACTCGGCTACCCCGCAGCGGGGCACCTCAGCCGGCTCAAGAAGGGTTTTCTGTTTTGCGATTCGGCAAAGGGAGAATAGTTCAGCCCACTCTTGGGCATTCCTTATCCTTCGCCCCTATTATTCAGTTCAGTCTCCTGAGACATTTCTGCTCGTAGGGGCAGGCCGACGCTCATAGATTTCTCGCACGGCTGTTGCATGCGTATTTCGTGATGACAGGTTAGCCCGTACATATTACATACGTAGTGTGGCTTGGAGGGTCCAGGCTAGCTACCTGGTGGATCCAGAGTTCACGCCCGCGAGGCCCTGGTTGAACTTGCTTAGTGAACACAAACACATGGAGTCAGATTTGTAGATATTAAATATCTACGAGGCAACTAAGATCAATAAGATCTGAAGAGGAAATATATCATTTATTATTGTATTAATTTCATGTGCATATTAATGGTATTCTCTATTTATTCCCTAACTACACTATCTTGTATGAGGACCTTAAGTGTCCCCTCACGATTGTGCGCAAATGTACCCAATTCTCCAAAGGAATAATTTTCATATAAATAACTATAAAAACACTATATGGTTACAAAAAAAGGTTTTATTCTTACAAAACACATTTCAAGTGTAATAACCGGAACTACATAATAACCGGTAACAAGATTCTGGTTATGCATGCCTGCAGTTTTTGTTCTGTGTTGCTCAAAAGGATCATCCCAAAATGACTGAATAGCCCAGCTCATTGGTTGTCAACCTAGGTTAAATTCAGAAAGTTCAGGCCATGAGTTCTTTCTTTATCTTTCTTTGTTTATTTCAGCCATTTGTAACCCACAACAGTCAATGCACTGATAACAAGCAACATGCAAAACATAACAAAACATGTTGCTATTACTTTCACAAACAACAACATTTTCAGACAAGAAAACAAACAAACAAACAAACAAACAACAACAATACTAGTAATATATACAGGTCCTTTTAAAAAAATTAGCATATATTGTGATAAAGGTCATTATTTTCCATAATGTAATGATAAAAATTAAACTTTAATATATTTTAGATTAATTGCACACCAACTGAAATATTTCAGGTAATTTATTGTTTTAATACTGATGATTTTGGCATACAGCTCATGAAAACCCCAAATTCCTATCTCAAAGAATTAGCATATTTCATCTGACCAATAAAAAAAGTTTTTGTAATACAAAAAAAAGAAAAAGTCAACCTTCTAATAATAATTTTCAGTTATGCACTCAATACTTGGTCGGGAATCCTTTTGCAGAAATGACTGCTTCAATGCGGCACTGCTGAGGTGTGATGGAGGCCCAAGATGCTTCGATAGCGACCTTAAGCTCATCCAGAGTGTTGGGTCTTGCGTCTCTCAACTTCCTCTTCACAATATCCCACAGATTCTCTATGGGGTTCAGGTCAGGGGAGTTGGCAGGCCGATTGAACACAGTAATACCATGGTCAGTAAACCATTTACCAGTGGTTTTGGCACTGTGAGCAGGTGCCAGGTCGTGCTGAAAAATGATATCTTCATCTCCATGAAGCTTTTCAGCAGATGGAAGCATGAAATGCTCCAAAATCACCTGATAGCTAGCTGCATTGACCCTGCCCTTGATAAAAACACAGTGGACCAACACCAGCAGCTGACATGGCACCCCAGACCATCACTGACTGTGGGTACTTGACACTGGACTTCAGGCATTTTGGCATTTCCTTCTCCCCAGTCTTCCTCCAGACTCTGGCACCTTGATTTCCGAATGACATGCAAAATTTGTTGTTGTTTTGTTGTGCTACTTCTCTGTAGCCCAGGTCTGGCACTTCTGCCGCTGTGTCTGGTTCAAAAGTGGCTTGACCTGGGGAATGCAGCACCTGTAGCCCATTTCCTGCACACACCTGTGCACGGTGGCTCTGGATGTTTGTACTCCAGACTCAGTCCACTGCTTCCGCAGGTCATCCAAGGTCTGGAATCGGTCCTTCTCCACAATCTTCCTCAGGGTCCGGTCACCTCTTGTCGCTGTGCAGCGTTTTTTGCCACACTTTTTCCTTCCCACAGACTTCCCACTGAGGTGCCTTGATACAGCACTCTGGGAACAGCCTATTTGTTCAGAAATTTCTTTCTGTGTCTTACCCTCTTGCTTGAGGGTGTCAA
>JACXGM010029545.1:0-13742 GCA_016801145.1 Umbra pygmaea
CGTGATGCCACAGGTAGCCAGTGAAGTTCATGAAGTAAAGGTGTAACATGAGCAGAGCGCCTAGTCGAGGTGAGCACTCTAGCTGCAGAGTTTTGCACGTACTGTAATCTTGCAATGAGTTTCTTGGGAAGACCAAGAAATAAGGCATTGCAATAGTCCAGGCGTGATGTGATTAATGCATGAATTAAAGTTTCAGCATACATACATACATACATACATACATACATACATACATACATACATACATACATACATACATACATACATACATACACACACACACACACACACACACACACACACACACACACACATACATACATACATACATACATACATACATACATACATACATACATACATACATACATACATACACACATACATACATACATACATACATACATACATACATACACACATACATACATATATATAAAAGAGTTCATCTCCCAGTTCATGGGTCACAACTTGCTTAGACGATAATATATCTACCTATAGATCTAGACATCCAACTTACTGTGATGTGAAGTTTAAGCAGCATTACAAATCCAGTTTCAGCATGAAACAGACAAAAAATTACTGACAACTGACAGACACAGGTTAATGATCAGCAGGTGCAAACACTAATTAGACAATTACACAATTTTGTGTCTCAGTTTCTTGTTGTTAGTTTTTCATGCCACTTTCCCCTGTGTCTGTATCTTGTTTAGTTTTTTGAGTATTATGTTTTCTTCTTCTATGGTGTTTATTCATAGTTCCCCAGTGCTTCATCATCTTGTGGTTATTGATGCCCTTTAGTGTTTTCCTGTTGTACACTCACCTAAAGGATTATTAGGAACACCATACTACTACTGTGTTTGACCCCCTTTCGCCTTCAGAACTGCCTTAATTCTACGTGGCATTGATTCAACAAGGTGCTGAAAGCATTCTTTAGAAGTGTTGGATAGCATCTTGCAGTTGATGGAGATTTGTGGGATGCACATCCAGGGCACGAAGCTCCAATTCCACCACATTCCAAAGATGCTCTATTGGGTAGGTGATCTGGTGACTGTGGGTGCCATTTTAGTACAGTGAACTCATTGTCATGTTCAAGAAACCAGTTTGAAATTATTCTAGATTTGTGACATGGTGCATTATCCTGCTGGAAGTAGCCGTCAGAGGATGGGTACATGGTGGCAATAAAGGGATGGACATGGTCAGACACAATGGGACTATATTTGGATTATAGAAAAAATATATAGCCTATATATTGCTGAATTCCACGTAAATGTCTGAATTCCGCGTTTTTGTCTGGATTCCGCGATTCCGTCCGCGTTCTCTGCATCGCGCAAAACATAGGCTATTTTAGCAGGATACAAAAGTCTCTGACTGGTTATGTTTGAGAGTGTTTTACCATAGTGCCCTAGTCTTGGTGTCACGTACATTACTACAGAATTTATTATACTTGTCAAAACGAAATTGGAACTCCACTATGTCTCTTTACATATATTTTGTGCCGTTGTCGGCTTCAGCTAAGATGTTGAACACATAACCTTCCGCAACGATTGCAGGCTCTTTGGTGTAGCTCTGCTTAAGTTCCATCATGACAAATGAGTGGAATACTTGCGGAGTGACATGAATCAGAGGCAAAAAACGTTGACAGCAGTGAGCGGTCATTTAGAGTTGTGACATCACACCCCGGACCCGTGCCTTGAGCACTCCCCCAGAAAAAAAAAGATTTGGATGATTTACGAGAGCCTCATTTTCAGGTCGGAAAAGCCGGATTTCCGGATTTATCTGAAAGAATCCCACCCCTGATTAATATGAATTTCTTTGCATTATTTGAGGTCTGACATCACTGCATATTTTTTGTTATTTTTACCAGTTGTCAATTTTTGCTAAGAAATTGTCTGTATAACAATATTTTTATTTAGAATTTGAGAGAAATGTTGTCAGTAGTTTATCGAATAAAACCAAAATATTAATTTTACCCGAACACATACTATCAAGTGTAAAACCAGAGAAACGTGTTGCGTTTTGCAGTGGTCTGCAAACTGAAAACGTCCTACCTTCATATCCAATCTTGGCCTTGTTCATTCATTCTCCTTAAACAGTATGCCATTCAAACTATACTTACTTAGCTAAACATTTTTTAGTTTCTTTGCATGGTTTACCCACCTACTTAAAACTTGTGTGACATGTCAGAAAGTAACATCGTTTATATGGGATGTTGCTTGACATTTGAAAACAAACATGCAGTTTTCAGTGGAATAAATGTGTGCGCTTGTCAACTGCTGGTGCGACCTTAATTGCTTCATTGTCCAATCAGATCAGAGGCTGAACATGATCTGATTCTGAGAGCGTGGTGTGAGGCATTTTGTCTCCAGCACAACAGCTTGGGAAATAATCTCGGAAAGCAAAAGAGCATTATGAACTAAGCACTGCATAAATTGCCCCCTAAAAAAAATCAGATTTGGAAATGTTTTATGGCACTCTTGGGGATTCCTCACAGCACACAAGTGCACACGGGTTGAAAACCTCTGGGACGTTTATGAAAATACGGCACAAATCGCGTCCCGTATTGATTCAAAACGGGACGCAAGATTTAAGTGTCAAATACGGGACAATTCCGTATTTTACGAGACAGGTGGCAACCCTACTAACAAAGCTACCTGTTGCTACAATTTGCTTTTAGAGCTACCTGCTGCTGCTACTACGCTAACAGAACTACCTGCTGCTGCTACTACGCTAACAGAACTACCTGCTGCTGCTACTACGCTAACAGAACTACCTGCTGCTGCTACTACGCTAACAGAGCTACCTGCTGCTGCTACTACGCTAACAGAGCTACCTGCTGCTGCTACTACGCTAACAGAGCTACCTGCTGCTGCTACTACGCTAACAGAGCTACCTGCTGCTGCTACTACGCTAACAGAGCTACCTGCTGCTGCTACTATGCTAACAGAGCTACCTGCCTGAAGGCCAGGCAGCAGGGGAGCCTGGTTGCAGGACTACAGCTGTAGGCACTGGAGGTGGGACTACTGCTGAGGGCGCTGTAGACAGGGCAGAATCTGGAGACACAGTAGGCAGGTGCCATGACGCGAGAATCCCCAAGTGTGCCACATTTAGCTTCAAAATCTGATGTGTTTTTTGGGGGGGGGGTTATGCAGCATTTTGTTCATGACAATCTTTTCGCTCACCCGTGAAGATTTCCAAGCTGATGCACAGGAGACCAATCTCTGTCATATCAATCACTCAGATTATGGTCAATTCTCTGATGGGACAGTGGAGCACCTGCACACCTGTCAACGGTGTTGACAAGCGTGCCCATCCATGCCACAACAACAATTTTACTCAAATGTCCAGAGGCATAGTGTAAGGACAGGCAAGGCAGGCAAATGTCTGGGGCCCCCAAGACTCTAGGGGGCCCCGAGGAGTGACCAAATAGAATCTGCAGCATTGGCATCAACAACTGAACAAATAGGACTGCATCTCACAAAGCTCCCTAATGGGGCCCAATGACGTGTCTACTCTTGTTGACAATCACATTTATTTTGCCCTTTTTACACAAGCAGTAATAACAAAGTGCATTGACATACCTGGCCTAAAATCCCCAACAGCAAGCCATAATAAGTAATGCTAAGAAAATGATGCTAAGAAGCACATAGGTAGAAACCTAAAGAGCCGCTGGACTCATGAGGGTGGCCCTTATTCAAGGACGACAGCAGCAAATGTCGTACATGCTGGTTATAGTGCATTTCTCTCAGAAAATCTGAGTAAAATGAGTCATTCCAGACAGTGTTCAGAAGAACAGCGTACGCTGATTAAAATATTGATTGGAGAGGGGAAAATAAAGAAGTGCAGAAAATGATAGGCTGCTCAGCTGAAATGATCTTAAAATGCTTTAAAATGGCAACCAAAACCAGAAAGACGGGGAAGAAAATGGAAAAAAAACATTCAAATGGATCGAAGTATAGCCAAAATGGCAAGGACTCAGCCAATGATCAGCTCCAGGGTGATCAAAGAAGATCTAAAGTTACCTGTGAGTAATGTAACAATGAGTAGCCAAGTTAGCGGCAAGAAGCCCCGGCAAAGTCCCATTGTTGAAAAAGCGACATGTCCTGAAGTGGTTACAATTTGCCAAAGAACACAAAATTTTGACTGGCCTAAATAGAAATGGCAGACAGTTTGTCAGATGATCTACAAACACTGAATTCAAGCCACAGTACACTGTAAAGACAGTGAAGCATGGTGGTGCAAGCATCATGACATGGAGACGTTTCTCATACTATTGTATCAGGCCTATCTACTGCATACCAGTGATCATGGATCAGTTTGAATACACCAAAATACTTCAAGAGGTCATGTCTTATGCCAAAGAGGAAATGCCCTTGAAATGGGTGTTCCAACAAGACAACGACCCCAAACACACCAGTAAGCTAGCAGCAGCTTGTTTCCAGACTAACAAGATTAACATTATAGAGTGGCCAGCACAATACCCAGACCTTAATCCAATAGAAAACTTGTTGGGTGATATCAAACATTTTTTGTCAAGAAACAAGAAATGCAGAAGAACTGTAGAATGTAGTCCAATCTTCTTTGTCTGGAATACCTGTTCACAGGTGCCAGAAGTTGGTTGACTCCATGCAACACAGATGTGAAGCAGTTCTCAGAAACTGTGGTTATAAAACTAAATATTAGTTCAGTGATTCACAGGATGGCTAAATCTTCAAGCAGTTTTCAGTTTACACAGTAAATGTTTTGAGTTTGTAAAGACAAATGCAGACACTGATATATTTTTGGAGAAGCATATCATTTATTTTTCTTCACTTTCTGTGAAGTAATAACAAATTTGATAGATTTTTCTTCATGTTTTGATTTGGAATAGACCGTGCAGTGTTCTCAATGCATTTGTGTGTATGGAAATAAAAGCTATTGTAAGGATTGTGAGCTTTGCTCACTTTTTTGAACACACTCCTATTATTTTGAGTACAACTGTAGATAGATAATTGGATGCAGCTGACATGTTAAACGTAAAACGCATCGATCCAGGGTGGGAGTGACGCCACAGACATCAGATATTAAAACTCAGTCAAATACAGAGCGATTGACCTGGCAGAGATAGGCTTAATCAGCATTGTGTGAACTGGTTTTAACAGACGTTCATTTATATGTAGATGTCCAGCACTTTAATGGTTAATAAGACTGTTATGGATAATTTAATGAAAAAAAAAATGAAAATGTATGTACATATATATATACAGTGGGTACGGAAAGTATTCAGACCCCTTTAAATTTTTCACTCTTTGTGTCATTGCAGCCATTTGATAAAATCAAAAAAGTTCATTTTATTTCTCATTAATGTACACTCAGCACCCCATCTTGACAGAAAAAAACAGAAATGTAGAAATATTAGCAAATTTATTAAAAAAGAAAAACTGAAATATCACATGGTCATAAGTATTCAGACACTTTGCTCAGTATTGAGTAGAAGCACCCTTTTGAGCTAGTACAGCTATGAGTCTTCTTGGGAATGATGCAACAAGTCTTTCACACCTGGATTTGGGGATCCTCTGCCATTCTTCCTTGCAGGTCTCTCCAAAAATGCTCAATTGAGTTAAGTCAGGGCTCTGGCTGGGCCAGTCAAGAATGGTCACAGAGTTGTTCCGAAGCCACTCCTTCGTTATTTTAGCTGTGTGCTTAGGGTCATTGTCTTGTTGGAAGGTGAACCTTCGGCCCAGTCTGAGGTCCTGAGCACTCTGGATGAGGTTTTCTTCCAGGATATCTCTGTACTTTGCCGCATTCATCTTTCCTTCAATTGCAACCAGTCGTCCTGTCCCTGCAGCTGAAAAACAGCCCTATAACATGATGCTGCACCGCCATGTTTCACTGTTGGGCCTGGTTTTCTCCACACATACCACTTAGAATTAATGCCAAGAATTTTAATCTTGGTCTCATCAGACCAGAGAATCTTATTTCTCATAGTCTAGGAGTCCATCATGTGTTTTCTGGCAAACTCTAAGCAGGCTTCCATATGTCTTGCACTGAGGAGAGGCTTCCGTCGGGCCACTCTGCCATAAAGCCCCGACTAGTTGAGGGCTGCAGTGATAGTTGAATTGTGTGGTACTTTCTCCCATCTCCCTACTGCATCTCTGGAGCTCAGCCACAGTGATCCTTGGGTTCTTCTTTACCTCTCTCACCAAGGCTCTTCTCCCATGATTGCTCAGTTTGGCTGGACGGCCAGGTCTAGGAAGAGTTCTGGTTGTCCCACACTTCTTCCATTTAAGGATTATGGAGGCCACTGTGCTCTTAGGAACCTTGAGTGCTGCAGAAATTATTTTGTAACCTTGGCCACATCTGTTCCTTGCCACAATTCTGTCTCTGAGCTCCTCGGGTAGTTCCTTCGACCTCATGATTCTCATTTGCTCTGACATGCACTGTGAGCTGTAAGGTCATATATAGACAGGTGTGTGCCTTTCCATTTTAGCTGAGTGTACATTCATGAGAAATAAAATTAACTTTTTTGATTTTATCAAATGGCTGCAATAAAAAAAGAGTGAAAATTTAAAAGGGGTCTGAAGACTTTCCGTACCCACTGTATATACATACATATTTTGCTATAATTAAGTTTAGAGGAGAAGAATAATGAAGTGGTGTTAAAAGGACAATAACATGCATGACAAATAAATTCTTGTCCTGGGAATGTGATTTACATGACAACGTCTTTCCTTTTTTTACAGGTAAAGATATGTCATTTTCAGATTCTCATGACCTTCTACGGCGTGCTGCAATTGGCAGCTTCATACTGATGATTTTCTTAGGTACATTCTTCATGTACTACACACCGACAGGTAACAGAAACACTCCATGCCCTGGCATACAAAAAGATGGAAATGAGACACAGCAGGTTCCCCTACAAAACCCCAAGCATAATGACCAGCTTGCTACAATTCAGGATGACAATGGAGACACAGACACTATTGTGTTAATCTGGGAGTGGCCATTTGGTGAGAGATTTGATCTGGACTCTTGTGCCTCCTTCAACGTCCAAGGTTGTCTTCTAACAGTAGACAGAAACCTTTACAACAAGGCACATATCATCATGTTCCATCACAGGAACATTGCAGGTGACCTGAGCAGCATGCCAACAGAGCCACGTCCATGGTTCCAGAAATGGGTGTGGTACAATATGGAGTCACCGACATACACAGGAAGATTTCCTGGTCTTGATAACTTGTTCAATTTAACTTCCAGTTATAGACTTAGTTCTGATATGTATGTTCCTTATGGGTCACTTGTTGAGCTGAACAGTGATGATAAAAGCTTTGAGCTGCCAAAGAAAGACAAATTGGTCTGCTGGGTAGTAAGCCACTGGAACCCAAACCACAAAAGAGTACCGATCTTCAATGAGCTAAATAATCATGTAAAGATAGAGGCGTTTGGACGACACTTTGGAAAATATGTAGAGAACAAGGCAGAGATTGTGTCCAGCTGTAAATTCTACCTGGCTTTCGAAAACTCGATCCACCAAGACTACATGACTGAGAAACTTTATGAATCCTTGAAATCAGAAGCTGTGCCAGTAGTGCTTGGTCCACCCAGGCAAAACTACGAGGCCGTTGTTCCAGGGGATTCTTTCATCCATGTTGATGATTTCTCATCCCTGAAAGAACTGGCCGACCGGCTTCTTTTCCTGGACAAGAATGAAACAGAGTACATGAAGTACTTTAGCTGGAGGAAACATTTTAAAGTACAATTAATGAGTTTTGGAAAAGAGCACGCTTGTCGAGCATGTGGCTATGTTCAACAGAATAAAGGATATCACGTTTTTAAGAATCTTAATACATGGTTTTGGGGCTAATTTGCCTTGTATTGGTCAACAATGTTCTTATTCTTTCTTACAACTGTGAATATTGAAAAGAAAAAAGAAAAGGATGTCTTCATGAGCTGTCAAATAGAGAGCAACAAATAAATGTACATTTAATAAATTCACATTTGTACATTTAACACAATAAATTGTGTACATGCATTTTATAAGCCTGTTACATTTATGGAAGCAAAGAACCATGAGGCGAATAACAATTTTTTGGTGCTGCACTTACAGTTTATCATGTTATAACTACAATAGATACATATTTTTTTGCACTGTGATTAAATACTGTAAACACTGGTTGTGACTATAGCAGCTAATGTAATAATTCACAGCCTAAACAATCACACATAAAATGTTTAATACTTTGTTAGGAAGACGAGATATTTTGCCAAGAGAAATCATTGACAAACTACTTCAGCCAGTTTTTATTGTACTTTTCTCTATATGTGCCATGAAAATGAAATCCATTTGTTGATTTTAGCAGACATCCAATTTTTATATTAACAGTGCATTTTAAGTACACAAATGATTTAATCCTAATATCTGTATTAGAACTGCCATGTACCGTATTTTCAAAGCACATCGTCAGAGTTCATTTACAATGATATGACTTAATATACAGCTCTGGAAATAATTAAGAGATGACGGCACATTGTTCTTATACCAACCCTATTGAAAAACTCTGGAATGTGATCAAGAAAAACAATCTTTGGTAACACTTTCTATGAAGTACGTTTTATAATTCTTTATAACATCATTTATAATGCATTATCATACTTATTACACTACAATTTAACACCTTAAATTATCATTAATTTTGCCTTAATCTACCCCTGAAATCATGTTTTTAATCTATATCTGAAATCAGATCTTAATCGACATCTGAAATCAAGCCTTAATCTACATCTGAAATCATGCCTTAATCTACATCTGAAATCATGCCTTAATCTACATCTGAAATCATGCCTTAATCTACATCTGAAATCATGCCTTAATCTACATCTGAAATCATGCCTTAATCTACATCTGAAATCATGCCTGAATCTACATCTGAAATCATGCCTGAATCTACATCTGAAATCATGCCTTAATCTACATCTGAAATCATGCCTTAATCTACATCTGAAATCATGTCTTAATCTACATCTGAAATCATGCCTTAATCTAAATCTGAAATCAGACCTTAATCTACATCTGAAATCATGCCTTAATCTACATCTGAAATCATGCCTTAATCTACATCTGAAATCATGCCTTAATCTACATCTGAAATTAGACCTTAATCTACATCTGAAATCAGACCTTAATCTACATCTGGAAAATCCCTTTCTAGTTAAATTAAAGGATTGATTGATTTACCCAATCATCATATCTTAATGAATGGGAACTTGTTGTTTTTTTATGTCCTGTATTAAATAAATAAGTACTAATTCAGTTTTTATTAAGCTAAATAGGTTATTCATGTATTGTAATGTGTATATATATATATACACATTATAAATATATATATATATATATTTATAATGTAATAACAGTATAGTGTCTATGTTTGTGGTGTATAATGTACCATAATATAAAAGCATAATTAATTAGGGTTCAACCACGAAGTGG
The DNA here is from genome assembly GCA_016801145.1 of Umbra pygmaea. Lineage (NCBI taxonomy): Eukaryota > Metazoa > Chordata > Actinopteri > Esociformes > Umbridae > Umbra > Umbra pygmaea. The sequence continues at coordinate 9,467 of JACXGM010029545.1, forward strand.
TAAAACCCTATTGTTTTTGTGCTGAATGGTTATTATTATTATTTGTTGTCTGCCACGCCAGCTAAAATTCCTGTGAGCTGGAATGAGCTAGAAACATGAGACTTGTGGGAATAACTGGTAATGGTGTGCATATGCTTCCATAGAAATATGAACCCAATCAGCCACATGGTGGCGCTGTAATTAAGGCTTCAAAATGTAAACTTTGAAAGGCCACGCCCCTCACACCGTAAGTCCGATTGACTTGAAATTTCTCACACAGGTGCAGCTCAGTGTGCTCTACAAAAAAGCCCTTAAGGACCATTAAGGTCCGCTGAACAAAATCTTTCCGCCATTTTGAATTTTTTGAAAAACACATTTTTGACATCTCCTCCTAATCCGTAGTTCCGATTGCCACCAAAATGTCAGTGAATGATCATTGAACCAAGTGTATTAAAAGTTGAATAAACCATGTTGATATCTCAATTACTTGTCAAGTTATTGACCAATGTACTTTGAAAGGGGTGTGGCTCTGGACATCAATGAATACAAATCAGCAATCGTAAGGCCAATCATCACAAAACTCACAGGATATGTTCAGATAAGTTCCCCAGATATACCCAGACAGTTTCATATACATTTTGTGCTACAAGCGCAAAATAGGTGTGTGGCAATACACAAATGTTACTATTAATTGCATATTCATTCTCCAATCATGACAAATCTCTTAAAGGTTCAGTATGTAATTTTTAGGGTCATCTAGTGTTATGGTTTGTGAATTGGAAGCAGCCAGTCACTCACTTCCTACCCTTCCCTTTGCAAACACAAAAGCTTCACTACAGTGGCTGACATAGGATAAAATATGTCATCATCTGAGACAGCAGAGTAGATAGTCAAGCAATGAGGTTTCTTTATATAGAGGTATTAAGATATTTACTTAATTAATAATTCAGTAAAACCATGTTATTTCGAATGTTAATTTTACTTGTTCATCATTGTGTTAGTGTTTTATTCACTGACTTTACTTAGCTTGTTTCCATGTTAGTTAGTACAAGAAAAAAGTTGCTTTGAAAACAAGGTTTCCTTCATAAGAGCCTTCTATCTGGGAAAAGCCACACTGATGGTTACCAGGGATTTTTGCCTGCGTCACTGCTGTATTCGTCTGGCTTCATCCTGCTTTCGAAATAACAATCCAAGTAAAAAATGGATATTTTTTTCTAACAGGGTACTAAACGTTTAGTGGCTAATATGAGCTGTTATTTTTTTGGCTAATGTTACAGTTTTGCAGTAAATAGTACTAATCAGCTGTTTGTCTTAGGAACGTAACCAGCACATTTCTCCCTACATAGCAAAGCAATTACACAGCGATAGAGGAGAACCACATGAAACAATCCAACTACATATTTTTTCTAACACGAAAGTAAAGGTTTAGGTGGCTAATATTTTGTTATGCTTTAGGGTGTAGGCTAACGTTACTGTTTTGCGGTCAATAGTACTATTCAGCTGATTGACTCATGAACGTAACCAGCCCATTTATACCCACATAGCAAAGCCATTACTGTACACAGCGAGGGAGAAGAACCACATAAAAACAATCCACCTACATGTTTTTTCTAACACCGTAGTAGCTGGCCAATATGAGCCTCCAGCAAACATTACTGTTTTGCAGTCAATAGTACTAATCAGCTGATTGTCTCACAAACGTAACCAGCCCATTTACACCCACATAGCAAAGCTGATGAGACCTTTTTTTTTTAAGAAGATGAGACCATTTATTTTATAAATTTGATGCTTTAATGTTATGTCTATCACAGAAAATGAATGGTGTCTAATGTTTACGTTGCAAAGGAAAAACCTTGCTTTATCTTGTTTATGGAGGATAGGTTAGGAATGAATGTCTGTTTAGGCCTGGGAGATGCAGGAGGAACATTAGCTGGTCAATCTCATCTCAATTCCCTGATAGCCCGAACACGTTTGAAAAACCTGGACTACTCTTAGTTTTAGACCTTACCAAAGAGATGAGTCTAGGTGGCCAGACCCTAATGGAAGGCATGATCCATAATACTAGTTTTGTTTACCAGTACACTATCCAGTACTTTTACAGTTGTTGGTTGTTTACTGGTTTGGATTGGTCAGAACAGCCTGTGAGGTCTTGTAGGGTGGCTGGCATGTTGACATTTGGTGCTACACCTAGAGATGACACAGGATGGTTTGAATAAATATTCATATGAGAGATATTTTTCTGAGTTTTAAATTGTTTTGCGGTCCTTGGTGTTACATTTACCTTGTTGTTTTCTTTGATGTTTAGACATGATTTTGATGATTATGACTTAAGTTGACTGTGTAACATTTTAAGTCATTCTGACACTAAACTTTAGGGTTTGTGTCTTTTTGGGGTGAACATGTTATGTCCCCCAGTCCTGTCAATTGTTCTGTGTGTGTTTGTTTGTGCTCTGTGTGTGTCTTTTCTTGTACAGGTGGTGCCAATCATCTTCATTACCACTTATCACTGACTCCTCCCCCCGTTATTTGGTCCAGCTGATTCCAATCACCACCTTTCCCATAATACTCTTCTATTCTATATAATTTGTGTCTGTCTCTCTCGGGGGTTAATTGTCGGCAGCTGTGAACAGAGTTGTTCGGAGCTTGACAATCGAATTGCGAGCTGAACCAGCTAGCTAACTAGATTCAACCCGGAATCTCGTTTTTTGGGTTGTAAATGCCTGATGCAAACATAGGATATATTTAGTCTGTGATGTGTTGAAGGATTACATTGTCGTTGGTTGGCAAATTACTTACTGGATTAGGGGTTCAGCGTGGGTGGGCAAGGTTGTAATCGCTGTCAGGTGGGAGCAACGGGTGGGAGCAACCAGTATAAAATTGGTCATTAATTAGAATGAGGGGAATGCAATCAATCAGGATCCCCGGTGAGGGGGTAACATGGGGGTAACATAAAAAAACATGCAGGTTAGATTTGGGACTACAGATGGAAATTAGCATCTATGATATAATCTGGCTCATTTACAGTCTGTACAGAAGTGTAAGATTGTTGATTAATGTGCACTGTCCTAAGTAAATAAATAAACAATATCTAAAAGCCGTGGGGATGGCATTGGGAGGTATCCACGGAAGAAAGGGAAACAAAATGGGTGAAGAAGCCAGGAAAAGGGACAGGTCTATTCACTCAAGTGAGGGTGACGAGGGCCAAGACCTTAGGAAGATGCCAAGGGTGAATGATGATCAAGGAGTTAAGTTTATTGTTAAGTTTAAGGATAAGAGTGATAAAGGTCTAAACCCCCTCAGACTGTCGGACGATATAAAGGATAAAATGGGGAGTGTACTAAATGTAAGAATGTTGAGGAACGGAAATGTTCTGATTTTCTGTAAATCAGAAAGCCAAAAAATGAATGCCTTGAGAGTTTGCCATCTAATTAATAGGCCGATTGAATGCTTTGTTCCTGGGGGTAGAGATGTGAAGAGAGTAATATATATTGATGCGGACATTACTGAAAGTGCCATAGTTAAACATCTACAGGGAGCTGTGATTGAGTCTGTAGGTTTAAAAAGGAGAGCACAGCTTTGCTGCTCACCTTTAAGCAAGAATCTATTCCACCGAGAGTGAACATGGGGTATATGAGTTTCCCAGTTAGAGAGTACAGACGTCCTCCATTGCGCTGTTACAAGTGTCAAGGTTTGGCCATGTGGCAGCTGTATGTAGAGGGAATAGGAGGTGTGGAAAGTGGGGGGGGGACCATGACTATGCGGAATGTCAGGTTATGGAAACTAAGTGTTGCAATTGTGGTGGTAATCATACAACTTCTTTCAGGGGTTGTGGGTACCATGTGAGTGCAGTGGAAGTGGACCTGGTTAGAGCTGGAGAGAACATGTCTCATGCAGAGGCATTGAGGAAAGTGAAGCGCTCAGGGGAAGCTAACAGGCCAGTGGGGGCTAATGGGGTGATAAGTGTCCCTACATTACCAGGAAGTAGGGGTCCAATGCAGGGACAGGAAAAGCAGTCACTGCTTGCTTTCATGGTAGATGTAATTTGGGCTGCTAGGGATATCTCTAAAAGGTCCAATGTTATTAGGATTGTGGTATGCTGCTGAAAGGTTTTTTGAGAAGGTAGATTTAGGCCCAGAGGAGTTGCACATGTTCATGAGGCAGAAGGTGGAGGTGCAAGTGAGAGGGAGGGAGAAGGAAAGGAGGCCCCCAGGTAGGAGTGAGAGGGAGGGAGAGGGAAAGGAGGCCCCCAGGTAGGAGAGAGAGGGAGGGAGAGGGAAAGGAGGCCCCCAGGTAGGAG
>JACXGM010029546.1:0-13604 GCA_016801145.1 Umbra pygmaea
CTCTCTCTCCTCTCTCTCCTCTCTCTCCCTCTCTCTCCCTCTCCTCTCTCTCCTCTCTCTCTCCTCTCTCTCTCCTCTTTCTCCTCTCTCTCCTCTCTCTCCTCTCTCTATCACACTCTCTTTCTCACCCTCTCGCTCATACCTCTTGTCTTCCACTCTCTCATCCTTCATCCTTCCCTCTTTGATGCCCCTCCTCTTATCTCCCTCTTTTTCTCACCCCCCACCCTCTTTCTCTACAGGAGCGCCTGCTGCTCTCAGTGCTTCCCCGTCATGTTGCCATGGAGATGAAAGCTGACATTAATGCCAAGCAGGAAGACATGATGTTTCACAAAATCTACATTCAGAAGCACGACAACGTCAGGTACCAGTCTTTCACTGACATCAGGGCAGAGGGTCGGCAGGTGGGGTAAATGCCATGCTTACACGATTTGTCCTGGTCATTCTCCATGCTGCTTCCAGCAGAATCACCTGGCCTTCAAGGTCAGCTACACAGTCCGCAATCCAGTGTGTGTGTATTTGTATGTGTGAGAAGCATAGAGAGATTTCCTCCACACTACCTATCTAGAGATTTTGTTAAACACTTGTATGTTTTGTGTGATAAAATCTTTTAGAATACTTACAGAATAATTCTTACATGCATTATTATACATTCAGTAGAATAAATTATTGATGAGTCACTGCATCATTCCCTTACTACCATTTATATAGTACTTTATGTTGGCGACTTTAAAGTCATGGTATTACTAATCATTTGATATCAATCGTTAAATCAGTGTGATGTCAGAGTCAGAGTCTTTACTATATATGCCAGTAGTGGAAATATGTTAAATAATTACATGCATTGTTCCTTTTGTTATATTCTTTTTAATCATCACTGATTATTTGGTAGAACCAGGATTGGGCAAAGGCGGCACAACCAATTACAAACATGGGCAGGTGTTTGCATTGTTCAAGGCAGGTGGGAAATAGCAATTTATATAGCATATGGACACAGAAATTATGTGAAGCAACTGACCTAATTATGTGTGACTTACTTCTGTGTTTCATAGATTGGTGAGATGTAAACTACAGTTAGCTGTGCGTGACAGAAGTCACAGTTGGCACCATCGTGTGGATTGTGGTACAACTGCACGTGAATTGCATACATACTGAAAAATAAGAGTGAGAATTCTAAAGAGAATAAAGGAAAGTAATAAAGACGTCTAGAGACATTGAGCTAGAAACAAAAACGTCTAGAGAGAGGGAGAGCGAGACAAATAAAGAAATGCTGAGAGAATTAAATGTAAACATATTTCTCCCCAATGGTTGTTTGGTTTCAGGACATGAAACAGACTCCCAACATCATGTGGTTCATTGTCTTATTTTCTGTCGGTAGACAGCTAGAGCTGCTGCTTGAGTTAGCCCTCACTCACACCAGACAACAAACACCCGTAATTGGTGATAATGTATCTTTCTATGAAAGTCTTTGAAGTGTCTATTTGAACCACTTGAGTAGACACTGATATTGTGGTTCATTGACTCTTTCCTACAACAAAACTGTCTTTTCATTGCTTGTGTTTTTGATCATGGTGCCATGGTAGGCCAGACACAGTTGAACTTTGGTTTAGAGATGGTTTAGCTCACAGCCATGACAGTTCCTAGAATGCAATACCACAGGAACTTAAAAACAAGTGCATGTGATGCTAGCTGTTTATGTAAAGTTTGAGAACGAAGGTTCCGTTAATTTTGTATAATACCAACATTTATCTCATGAAGTCAAATGTTTCATAAGTCCCTCTAAAAGCTATCCCCGCTGTCGAAAAGTCTATCAATGATGAAGAATGACATGCTTTTTTTAAACAATTAATGTATTTTTATTTCAGTATTTCGGGTGACTAATCTCCACTGGCTCGGCACAGAGCTGCTGGAAACGTGTCCTCCATGTTTTTAGCTGACTCACTGGGGGTTGGGGATTACTGGCCGCTAGTCTAAGCTAAGCTTGGCTGACTGTGCGGCTAATACCCTGCTAAGAGAAGGCCTTGGGTTGTGAGCAACTAACAGCACCCAGCCACCCTCTGTAATTGGTGCTCCGCTGAGTAGCAGACATACAACAGGAAGTGGTGGACAGTACCTGAGGGGGAGGAAAAATGAGCAAGAGAGAGAGAACAAGAACGCGAGGAAGGAGAAGAGAGGGATAGAGAAAGGGAGGACGAGAAAGAGGGAGAGAGCTCTGAAAACGTACAGTATGTAACTCCATCAAGTCCCTGGTTTCTCCGATGCTGAACATCATGGACCTCGGATCCTGTAAGAGGTTTTAAAGGAATTCAGGAAACAAGGATGGTGGAAGCTAAAATGACTGGAAGTGCTGTTTAAAGAAACTGTCTTAAATTCTACATCTCTCTCCGTCTCCCTGTGTGATGAGGGAGAGACTGGAGAGTGTACTGGATGCTACCTAGCAGGTTATATAGGGTTGCTGAGAGAGCAGATTGCATGGTGTCCAGCTGCATGCAGTGTTATCTGCTCTTTCTTGCTCTGCCCCCACCCCCTTCCATACATCCTTCTCCTATACTTGATTAAAGCCCTCTGGCTTTCAGCAATTAGGCCCAATTGTTTTGAGTGCAGGTGTCTAATGGAGGAGAACAGCACTGGGGGATGTTTACTGACATATACGTATTACGTTTACTAGGAGACAGACAGTGGTGGGTTTTGTTGATACCAAATAGTCAATCACATTTATTGGGACCAAGTATGCGGTCTTGGAGGCCATATTCTTAACTAATTCTCCTGCACTTCTACCCAATTTGACATACATTTGATCTTAGATAAGACAGATGAAGACTGCTGTGGATATTTGCTGCCAATAGTAGTCTATGTTGTGGTACTCTGATTGAATAGAACAAGTGAATAACGCTGTATATTAGAATATAATAGAAACAATGGACTGAATACAAAATATGAATTTGTAGAGAATAACAGATTGTAGGCAAAGAGTTTACAGCTACCTTGCTATTTACTCTTGATCAGTATCATTAGTGCTAGTTTCCATGCTTCAATGGCTGCAAAGAACACATTGAGATAAGCTAGCTTAGTTTGTCAGCTTCAGAGGTGGTAAAAAGTACTTTTCTGAGTAACTCTGAGTACACCCTTTACCTGATACTTTTGGTCTTCAGTAGCGACTTCCCAAAACTTGTGAATTCAGAGTTATTTTACTCAGTACTTTTACCACCTCTGATCAGCGTTTGGTAAAGTAATGAACATAACAAGAAATTGTGACAAGCTTGCTTTCAGTCTTTGATAGGATGCATAATACTTTTCTCACTACTACAATTACAGCTAAGTTGGCTAGCAAACAAGAGTGTTGGCTGCACTATGCTGTGCAACATTAGGCTAGATAGACATAAATGTTGGCATTGCAATCGTCTAGCAATCAAATACTGCAAATCAAGATGCAAGTGCAAATTAGCATGTCATATTCTTATGGCAATGTTTAAATAGATAGATATAATAGTTGCCATTCATAATTCATGAATCTAGGAGTGCTATGGTTTTTACTAGCCGCCCAAGTTAAAAACCTTCAGTGGATTTAAAATACATGGAGCACTAAAGGGGCAGTCTACAGTTTCTACATTCGTTTTTAGACTTATTGATTCTTGAAGAATTGTTAGTATTTGTTAATTCATTATTTGCACTGTTGTTCCCAATAATAACTACACATTAGATGCTTTTACTCCACTGAATAAATGTATACAAACATTTTAGGCTCTGGGTTTGGCTGGCATTGAGGAAGTGCTAGTGTCACACACACTTGTTAGCAATTTCAATATGTAAAAGCTAATGCTTTTTAAAAATGTTCACTCTAGGGCCAAGGTTTTTATTCCCCTCTCTTCTGTCAGCGTGTGTGCAATGATGTGGAAGGGCTAGAAACATTGGAGGTGTGTTCTTAAAAACAAGAACAAATGTCACAATTTTTTTCTGAGGTTATCAGGAGAATAAAAAGCCAATGGAAAGCATAGCTTATTGATAACACAATAAATTAACGGCATAGAGTTTATGAGCGAAAAGTACAAGAGTCTACCTATCCAGCCATGATGCAGAGTAACCTTGGAACAAGAATTTGTTTTATGTTTGGGTAAGAAATGTTTTTATTTCATATGTTTAAAAACCAACTAAAGCCCTGCAATGAAGGCTGCTGCTTTTGGCCCCAATGTGTATATATCATTCTAATGTTTTTATACTATTAAAAACTAAGATCACATAGGTTACCATTTCCTTATTTCTTGATCAGTAGAGGACAGGATTGTTATGGCCTGCTTGTACGCCCCAAATGTGCTTAAAAAGGTTGAAAGACACTTAAAATCCACTGAAAATGTCTCACTCGTTTATTTCTCAAAGCCTTTTACTGAAACAGATGCAGGAAGAAGGCTTTCTTATCGTTACACTGTTTATCCTTGGGAGGACGTTTAAATTGACTGTCAGTTACGGAAAACACCTTGTGTGAACTGAACCCATACAGTAGCTCTTTCTCTCTCACTCCCATCTCAGTAATGTAGACTCCCCACTTTGTCCTTGTGTGGAATAGTATGGAGAGGAGCATGCATAGCTGCATGTCTGTGTCTGGCTGGGGCTTGGAGTCCCCAGTGACATTCAGCTCAGGCAGCTTCTCAGTACTTTACGTGACATTATGTTCCCTGTCCAGGAGCTGCTACAGTACACATTCTCTGGGCCGTCCAAACTGGAAGCCAAGCTCTCTTTGGTTAGCACGGCACTGCGGAATACAAGGTAGATAATGAGCTCGTTTTAACTCTTACATTTAGTATCATACCAGACTGCGAAATGCCTGGGATGTTATGTAAGCTTGGTAGCTAGTGGAGTGCTGGAGGACTTTCCCAAGTATCTTTTCATATTTCTTTTCAACCAGACGTTGTCACCAGCTGCTACTAAGGATATCGATGACATTCTTACGTAGAGCTATTGCTTTGTGTCTGAACGTCTGTAAGCCTGTCTGTGGAGCATGCTGGGTAAGAAGAGCTTGGCTCACACCACCGAGAGCAGCAGAGTTGACAGGGTAGGAGTGCAGCCTGGGACAGCGAGGAGGAAATTCGAACTGACAAGCAGCCAAACGTAATTGCTACACATGGGTTTGGCTGGATGTGACGGGCTCGTCACAACACCAGGGGGACCGAGACGGAGGCGCGTACAAGCGGGCAAATGGCCACAAACATACAGAATGTACCCTGTCCTGACAACTGGCCCTTAGTGACAGGAGTAGTGGTAGGACAACTGTGAAGAGAGATGGACTGTAGGAGTGAGAGGGGTATATTCAGCGCTAGGTGAGATGACTGAAGTGGAGAGAATAGAAACGTGGAGGGAGGACGGGGTGGAGAGAGGAATGATTCCAGGATGGGGTGGGTGACATGGGGAGAGGCGTGGAGACAACGAGAGAGGAACGATGGGAGAAGCCAATCGTCAACCGTGCTGGTATGTAGCAGCAAGATGAAAGGCATGTCAACTATGGCTGTACCAGGACCTCAGAGGGAAACACGGTGAGGGGGTTAAGCCACACTTTCCCAGAATCCTCTTTGATGTGGCAGTGAGATGACCCGTAACACATTCTGGGGGGGTGTTGCTATATAAGCAGGAAGTGCTTTATCTCTCTCTCTCTCTCTCTCTCTCTCTCTCTCTCTCTCTCTCTCTCTCTCTCACTCTCGTGCCCCCTTTCTCTCTCTATCTCTCTCTATCACTACATTCTTCCTGTTGGGGGGGTGGATGTTGGACATGGTTCCTGGCACGGCTGATGTATTTATGCGAGCGAAGGCCTAGCTTACAAGCAGGCTATGTTGAGGCACACTGAAACAAACAACTTCCTAACAATATTATGTCCTCTGCTCCCTCATATTTCACTGTCACATTACATTTGAAACTCCAGATTTCAGCCTGAGCTGTTCAAGGTCTTTAACTTTTGTTTTACAAACAGTAATGATGCCAGTTTCTACAGTATGTTTCAGTGTAGAATTTACGTACAGTAAGTTTTCTGAACGCGCATTGCTTTATTGTAGTCTATGATCTAGGTTATGTTTTTAGTACAGAAGGTTCTTGCTGTATTTTTTAGAGGAGCATATGGGATATGACTCAGTGATATCAGTAGGAGTCTATTGTCTCTCTTTGATCAGTGCTGGTTGACAGACAACAATCTGACGTGTTTCTCCCAGTGTCGACACATTTTTTTATATTTTACATTCTTTGCCTGAATGTATCCAATCAAAATCCAAATTTCTCAATCATACCAATGAGGGTCTGGCCCAACTGAAAGTCATAAGTCATACGACTGATTAATAACCTCTCTTAAATTTAACTCATTGATGCAGGGCCAATAATGTATTATCATATCCCATCCTTCAGGGGATTAGATTATAGTCCTTTCAGTCAGTGCAACACATTATGGGGTTATACAGTATCCTCCCCTGGACTTTACAAATTTTATTGTTACAATGTTAAATCCAAATGTTCTTCCGTTACTGATGAACACAATAAAAACTATAATGCTAATTTCACTATAAGTAAAAAATATTGATATACTAATTGTTCTAAATTAATAGAAAATACAGTCATGAGTCTATTTGGATACCTCTCTATTGTTCTGGCCCATCTGGACACGGCAATTTTTGCCCATTCTTTGCAAATTTGCTAAAGCTTCGTCAAATTGATGGGGACCTTCGAAGTCCGAGCTTCGACTGCGGTCCTCTATGACATTGAACTTTTAGTCTTTAATTGACTCCAGTGTGACTTCGGCTATTGGTTACTATCTTGTCTCTCTCAGACCATTTTTAGAACAAAGACTATCAGTTCTATTAACTGAACAGAGGACATTATACAACCATGCTAGGATTGGTCAGCCCAAATCGATTGGCGCAGGTAATTTGAATACATTTAGGAAAAGCTGAACTTCTCCTTGGCTTGCCACGCCCCTAACGCATTCCCTAACGAGTCACTCGCTCATCATGTTCCCCTTCATTGAAATGAATTGAGCCATCGCCCCCAGTGTGACCAGTGTACGCACCATTAAGCTTGCACCAAACACACTTTATTTTGGTCTCATCAGAACATAGAAGCATTTTCCATGTGATCTCAGTCTCTCAAGTGCTTTCTAGCGAACTCTAACCAAGATTTAATGGATTTCTTTCTGCCATTCCCCCACAAAGGGCTCTTCTCTGAATCACCCGGGCGTTTATGAATTCAATCACAGTTGGATAGTTGGCAAAGGTGTAATTCCTCTTATGTACTGTACGTACCGACTAAAGACGTCTGTGTTGAACGAGCAGCGTAACAATCAAGCACACAAGAAAACCACAATGCAATTTCATTATAAAACAATAATGTGGAAAAAGTGGGGGCATTGTACCCTCCCACAACAAGCCATCTATCCTAAAAGAGGCAGATCCTGTAAGCCTCCACAAGTAGAACCAACTTGATCAGAAAAGCTGTCCCCTAAGGCAGCACACATCTACACATGCGAAGAGTTACCCTCTCCTGCTGCTGCCGTCACCACACTATACATTAGGATGGGATAAATAACATCAGGATATTTTACCTCACAATGTGTGAGGTGATTCCCAGCTTGTCATAACACAAATATCCTCCACCGTCAACAATTTAAACAGTGCCCAGCATGCTGCCAGGGCTGTAGGGGAGTGAGCGTGCACATTTAGGAGTTCTCAAATATCTCTCTAGAAACCTGCAGCCATTCCATGTTTTAGATGTATCCCTGAACTCGCACACCTGAATTAACTTGGGAACTAATCAGCAAGCCCTTGTCTGCTTGATGCAGGTGAGCTAGTTCAGAGCAACCACAAAAGTGTGAGACGGCTGGGGGTCCGAGGAGACATTTGAGAATCACTGTTTTAGGCAACGTCAGGTAGAGATAGCCTCCCTTAACCCAAGCGGAAACAGACCAGTAGATTAAACTATGGAATCGCTTGGAAGTGATTGCAAATGCCGGATGAGAATTTCAGAGAATGCGAACCTAGCATGGAAGCCTGTGTCTGCTTATTCTGCCTAGAGAAATTTTTAGCGCTACCTTGTCAACAAGTACCAGCTTTACAGTATGTAAAATAAGAAACCTTATAGTAACAGTTTCCAGGAAAAATTCACCTTTCTAAGTGGATCATTATTATTAACACAAAAAACAGGTGGTAAAGCATTTTCCAAGGTTGTCATTTAGAAAAGCATTAGACCTTACTTAAAGTGAAGAGTGTGGAATCAGTGCTGAGAGAAATTATTTTCTTACATGGAATGTGGGTATTACAGTAAATTACACAGACAAGTGAATCCAATTGAAAATCTATTAATATACATTTGGCATGGGATGTCACTCCACAGGATGGATTTGTAGAGTGCCTACTGTATACTGAATATGATTGTGTGGTCAATTTCCCTTTGGAGAGAAAATAAATCGGGACGCAGCTCTTTGTAGTCCAATTCTCTGCACACCTACCTCCTTCAAAACAGTACATATATATGGTATTGCCCTTGGAGAATGGAACATACTGCTTCCTGGGAGATAATATTTGTGGTGCTGTAAATCCACTGGTTGTGGGATGCACAGGGATTATATCTGGCTAAATATAGTTGCCACATTGCCCATGTTGTCAGCTAGCGTACAAGCTGATAATCCATGTTAAAATTGCACTGAATGGTCAGGTTTTGGTCTTGTGCGTTACTGTGCCAGTTTCTCGTGCCAGCTTGGCAATTTGTGCTCACAGAGGAAAATGAAAACTGGACTGGATTTTGCAGTAGAATTCCACAAACAAAACGTAAACAAAGAAAGACAAGTCGCAAAACATTGATGGTGGGGTTTGCGTTCCGCATCAAGTCACTGTTGAAAGACTGAGAAAAGGGATTCACAGGGAGCCAATGAAATGGTGCTTATTTGTCTTTGTGGACAGGAATCCACATCTCCACAGATCCAAGGTTATTTAGGTGGCAGCCCCCCCCCCCCCCCCAATGCTCTAAAGCGCTCCTCCTAACTACCATTCTGTGGTCATGACAACAGGACTCAGTGAACAGGAAAAACAGTGACGCAAATACTCCCGTTAGGATAAAGTACAGCCCCTCAATCGGTAAAGGCAAGCAGCCTCAGAGAGAGCACAGACAGCTGGATGTACAGTAAGTAGTTTGGGAAAGTGATTATACTGGGCTTACGTGCATTAGCATGTTAGTACGTGCCTCCTGTTCCGTTAGCTCTATTTTCAGCTCATAGATACCTCGTCTTGTCCCAGCTGTGCTGCTGGTGGGTGTACCCTGTGAGACTCATGGGAGCTTGTTTATCTCTGAAATTACTATTTTCGTTCCCTCACTGTCTGGATGTCCTCTTTTTCTGCACAAACAGGTACATAGTATGTCCCAAAATATGGATTACTCACCCCCCCCCCCCCGTGTTCATGTAATGGTAGTTGTAAAGTCAAATGTTTATCAGTTAATTCACTGCAGCCTCTTCTCGTACTCTCTGTTGCGTAGCCAGGCATAGCATGTTCCCCTAAAACACTTAAAGCATTCATAGTCAACCTGACTTCATTACAGGACAAGAACATCACAGCGTCCGTGAGAAGAACTCGTTTGAGTGTCCCCTGAAACCCAAGAGATTATTCAATCATGTCATGTCAAGCCAACCTGACTCAGAAAGTCCAGCCATGACTTAGCCTGGTCTTAAAATCTACCTGTGGCTGCCTCTTCTCTCTTTGTTCTGCAAGAATACAGAAAGTTGAAACATGTTAAGCAGCTGAGCTAGATTAGCTCATAGAGTAGGCACTCGGTACAGTCGCATAGGCCTACTGTATGAAGTGATTGTCTCTACTGATAGACTGTTAATTCAGTGTGAATCACACAAGTCAGCCAGTCACATTGTCAGCGAGTAGGAGTGGCTTTGGAACGTATGGATTTGTGTAATATTGATATGATAACATCATGTGGTTGTGCTGCTAATGTTACCATAGGAATCTTCAAGTTATTGCAATTTAATTGGTACTGTTAGATAATAGACCGGTGACAATCAGTAGCAAGAGTTAAGAAGGAGTGCATGGTATGTAACTGAAAATATTGTAAATTTAACAGTAAACTAGCATAATCAAGAACTAAGATAATCAAATAAACTAATATTGGCACTTAAGATTATCATTGTGGTGTACAGTGGATAGCTTTGGCCCTCTGAGTGTAATATAATATATGAAATTCTGTAGATATTTTCATCTCAATAAAATAATTGACTACAAATGTTAGATTGCTCCTTAATTGCTCTTACAGCCAGACACCCTTCTCCCTCAAGCACATAACATCCTCCATGCATATAATCTCTAAAATTAATCAATCAATCACATTTATTTATAAAGCCCTTTTTACAACAGCAGTTGTCACAAAGTGCTTTGACAGACACCCGGCCCGAGACCCCCAAGAGCAAGCAACACAAGTGATGCACAGTGGCTAGGAAAAACTCCCTAGTAGGTGGGACCCAGGAAGAAACCTAGAGAGAGGCCAGACTCAAGTGGGTGGCCAGTCCTCTTCTGGCTGTACCGGGTAAAAGACCCCCATCAACTAATCCCTGAACATTTACTGCAAGATGCCCCGAGAATGTTCCCTCTTTAAGATGCCAACACTTGACCCATTTGAGACAAACATCTTACAGACCAGTATGTCCAGAGTATTTTTGTGTTCTCCATGGGTTTCACTACTGGTGTTCACGGCTTACAACACGTTCCAAATTATTATGCAAATTGGAATCAAAGAAGGGGTCCTATGTTAACATGTAACTTGCTCTGTTAAGATGTGTTTGATTGAAATAGCTTTTGATTTCAGTAAATCGGACCTCCTAATGCTGTAAATTCAACAAATTACCATTTTCAGTTCTTTACAACCTACAAAATGTTTTCAAACTCTGTTGTGCATAATAATTTGGAAGAGTGCATTTTCAGTTTTACCTTTTTGAAAGAAATACTGTTTTCATTGGGTGGTTTGTTCAATGAAATTTGACTTATACCCTAAGGGTTGGTGACTTTAAAATTATACTGACTGTCATTTGCATTGACTATTTAGGAAACTCAGTATAAAATATAATTTGCATATTAATTTGGAATGAGGCGTAGTTCAAGGCTCGTTTTTCTTTACACATATTCACCTGGCTCTGTCATGACCTCTATTATAAATGTTACGTAGATTAAACACAACTACATCCAGCTTTCCCTCCCAAATTTCTTATCTGCCTGTTTCAAATCCTCACTGTTCTAGTCCAGTATCGTGCCTGAATGAATACAGGCCTGTAACACTGCCATCGATCTTAGGTCTGTCCCATCTCAAACATATCACCTGCACTACATTCATCAGGGTCCTGGGCAAATATTTTGTCTAGTTAATTTGAGAGAGGTTAAGATTATATATATATGTATTTAAAAGAAAGGGCAGATTACTTAAAGGCTTTAATATTAAAGGGTAGAGTAAAGGTTCTGGTAACTTATCGGTATGCTTTTCAACTCTAGCCCTGAGTCAGAGTCTGTAACCGTGGCAACAGCCAAATTTCATTTAGTTAGATTGGTGCAGCGCGGGTATTGGAGAAGGGTGAAGCATTTATGACTTTCAGACTTATCTTATAGTTTTACATATTTATACCCAGTTATATTATTTCAGGGTGAAATGGGGATAGGAATTAATTTAGCGTATCTAACTTATTAACTATTCAATTTCTGGTTGGCTTTGTTACTGACCACTGTGCTGTGTTCAATGTCTCTGCCAAGCTACGTACAGGCGTATGCAAAAATGTAGACAATTTCCAGGATTTTCATTTTATAAATAATTGGGTGTTTGGAACAACAATTTCATTTTGATCTATCCAATAACTGAAGGACGCAGTAATGTTTCAGTGGTGAAATTAGGTTTATTGGATTAACAGAAAATGTGCAATATGCATCAAAACAAAACTAGACAGGTGCATAAATTTGGGCACCCAAACAGAAATATCACATCAATATTTATTTGAACATCCTTAACAGCCTCTAGACGCTTCCTATAGCCTGTAATGAGTGTCTGGATTCTGGATTAATGTATTTTGGACCAATCTTCCTTGCAAAACTTTTCCAGTTCAGTTAGGATTGATGGTTGCCGAGCATGGACTGCCCGCTTCAAATCATCCCATAGATTTTCAATGATATTCAGGTCTGGGGACTGGGATGTCTATTCCAGAACATTGTACTTGTTCCTCTCCATAACTGCCTGAGTAAATTTTGAGCAGTGTTTTGGGTCGTTGTCTTGTTGAAATATCCAGCCCCAGTGTAACTTCAACTTTGTGACTGGTTCCTCTACATTATTCTCAAATATCTGCTGACATTAAGTGGAATTAATGCAACCCTCAACTTTAACAAGATTTTCAGTACTGGCACTGGGCACACAGCCCCACAGCACAATGAAACCTCCACCAAATTTTACTGTGGGTAGCAAGTGTTTGGCTTGGAACACTGTGTTTTTTTGCCGCCATGCATAACGCCCCTTGTTAAGACCAAATAACGCCATCCTTGTTTTATCAGTCCACAGTACCTTCTTCCAAAATAAAGCTGGCTTGTCCAAATGTGCGTTTGCATACCTCAAGTGACTCTGTTTGAGGTGTGTGTGCTGAAAGGTCTTCTTCCGCATCACTCTCCTGTACAGCTTTTCCAGCTTCTGTATCTTTAACTATTTTACTTGACCTGCCACTTCTGGCCTTAACAAGAACTGTGCCTGTGGTCTTTCATTTCCTCACTATGTTCCTCACAGTGGACACTGACAGCTTAAATCTATGCGATAGCTTTTTGTAGCCTTTCCCTAAACCGTAATGTTGAACAGTCTTTGTTTTCAGGTCATTTGAGAGTTTTTTTGAGCCCACCATTTTGCCACTCTTCAAAGGAAAGTCAAAGAGAACAACAACTTGCAATTGGCCACCTTAAATACCTTTTCTCATGATTGGATGCCCCTGTCTATGAAGTTCAAGGCTTAATGAGCTCACCAAACCAATTGTGTGTTCCAATTAATCAGTGCTAGGTAGTTACAGTTATTTAGATAATCAAAATGACAAGGGTGCCCACATTTGTGCACCTGTTTAATTTCATTTTCATGCATATTGCACATTTTCTGTTAATCCAATGAACCTCATTTCACTACCGAAATAGTACTGTGTCCTTCATTAATTTCATACTGTAGATCAAAATGAAATTGCTGATCCAAACACCTAATTATTTATAAATGAAAATCATGGAAATTGTCAGGGTGCCTAAACCTTTGCAAACGATTGTATATGTGAACAGGCACTTTGTAATCATTTAAGAACATAATCAACAATATCTGGACTGTAATTACCTGCAAGCTCAAAATGATTAATTTGTACTAACTGGAGCTAACATTTTCACTATATCTGCTTGTGTTCAGGTGCGTTATTGTATGTATGTGCATGTTTTGCAGTATCCTGTTTGCTGATATCGAGGGGTTTACCAGTTTGGCGTCTCAGTGCACGGCTCAGGAGCTGGTGATGACACTCAATGAACTCTTTGCCCGTTTCGACAAGCTGGCTTCGGTGAGAACACACACACACACACACACACACACACACACACACA
>JACXGM010029547.1:0-13627 GCA_016801145.1 Umbra pygmaea
CTGTTACCGTGTTCTAAAATACTGCTACCTCTATCTGTATTGTCCAGCCTGAACTCCTTGTGTGTTACGGATTAAATCTTCGTTGCCTGCAATTGTTTCCTGCTTGTTTTCTACACGTGACAGAATAACTGACCTCGAGGTGATCGCAGCACCTGGCTTAAATACAATGGTGATGACCAGATACAGGACACCTGTGTGCAGAACCATAACAACCCCCATAGAGAAGGCTAGGACTCTCCCATGCCCTCTATGTACCTTACGCCTGACTTGCCTGTACAGAAACACATATAACTGAAATAATGGGTCCTAGCCCTGTACGGTAAACTAACAATGGCCTTGGAACTATAGTGACGACAGTATGCAAACAGGAAAGAAGAAAACAAAAACAACATGCATGGAACTGAATACAAACACAAGGGGGGCCAAAACATAACATAAACACAAGAATGAAACAAACTATACAAGGAGTCCATATTTCAGTCTCTAAATCGCAGACCTCCCTCGGCTGGATGTGACAACCGTACATCTGATTTTCTCGCCAGTAAATGTCTGGAATGTAGTCCATTCTTCTGAACAGAGTTGATAATAACTAGTTATACGTAAAACATCTACTCAATTATGACACAAGTTTAGCCCTTAATGCTAAGGCTACTGACCGCTATAAAAGTAACCTTACAATCAACAGTTTGTCTGATTGACTGTCAATACATAGGTGTCTCATAAGTGCCACCCTATAGGGTGATAAGAAATAAAAGATATGTTGCAAGATGACGGAACAATGACATCAGTAAAAAGGTGGCTAATGTAAGTACATTGGACAACAGAAGGTAGGTGATCAGCAGCCGCGGTCAGTGGATCTTAATTGGGGAGGACGGGCTCGTATTACGCTCGGAACCGGAGTGAATGGAATGGTGCGCAACGAACAAAACCAATTGATTTTTTGATTTGCACACATTCCATTCACTCCGGTTCTGAGCGTAATACGAGCCCGTCCTCCCCAATTAAGATCCACCGACCGTGGCTGGTGATAAGTGACGGCTTGGGGTGATATTAAATGGTTGGGCTAAATGCTTTATACATCCATCAAAAATTAATTGAATGGAAATAGAATGGAAATATATTTATTTGAAACAGGGACAATGCATAAATAGACATTAAACTTGTAATACAAGAGAATATGTCTT
The DNA here is from genome assembly GCA_016801145.1 of Umbra pygmaea. Lineage (NCBI taxonomy): Eukaryota > Metazoa > Chordata > Actinopteri > Esociformes > Umbridae > Umbra > Umbra pygmaea. The sequence goes on from JACXGM010029547.1 coordinate 1,185, forward strand.
GGGCCAAGTTCTAGCAACAATATCTAATTTCCACCTGTAGTCCCTGGGCAGGTATGACACTTATATAAAAAAATAATGTTGCAATCAACAGCATTATCACATCCGAGATAACAAGTTACAATAACAACACTATATATCTTGTTTTAACAAGTGCTCGACAACAACACTAGAGAAATACCCACACGAATGGCCTTATGGCAAAGACTCTATGTATCTGTCTTTCTTACAGACACACACATACCATTTGACAATATTTCTATGTACACATTAGCACATGCCATATACAAGAATGATGGAATGCTAGGCTACATGATAGAACAGAATGCTCTATTATAATTTACTACAATGTCAGAAGAGACCGCCTAGGGATACACTACAAAACGTGTTCCAACTGTAACGACTGCCAATAGAAACTGTTTTGCAACACATTGTGTCAATAATCATGTCCCGAATAAAACAGTTTGGTACAGTAAACACAGCAAAAAGTATGGTCATTGTAGAAGAGAGACAGGCAATATATAGACAGGAAAGTGAAAGGAAACGTGTGATGATGGGCCTACCTTATCTGAAGAGACGCTCACATGGACATCTATTCTGGGATGCTAATTTTTTTATCACCACTGTCACGTGTCCACCAGTTCAAGTGGATAGCCATGAACAATGCCTTGCCCGTTACCAGCAGCTATTTGGACACCTAAAAGTCCAAAGTGGCACTTGTTATGTTCTTGTTACGCGGACGGTACTTCAATGAGCTACAGCTCAGTGCAAGGGCGGAGAGGCAACTATTGTATCCTATCCTCATTTCTCAACCATTTTTGGTGTTTGACCATCCATCAGAGGGGAAGGATGGGGGTGAACATCTGTTACAGCTCACCCAGGATGACCAACCCACAGCGGACTACGCCCTGACCTTCCACACCATCGCAGTTTCCTCCCGGTGGAATGATCATACACTACGCACTGTCTATCAATGGGGCTTAATAGAAGACGTTAAAATTCAACTACACTGCCAGGATGACGTCATGGATCTCAATACCTTGATCTCCACATCTTTTAGGCAACAATCGACATGTTGTGAGAACATCGTAGATGGGGCAGTCCAGCTAATCCACGGCGCTCACCCCCTATAACCATGTCGATACAACACCGCCCAGGATTGGAAGACACCCCATGGAGGTATGGGGAGCTACTGGTTTCTCTAGAGGGAAAAGGGCACCTCGAATGGAACACAGTTCATCCTGCCAAAATCACTTGATACCCGTACCACATTATCACATCTGTGTACAATACCAATTCACTTAACCTTTATCCCTCATTTGTGATCTCTACTGCTCTTATAGACTCAGAAGTGGCAGGGAACCTAATAGTTAGGGGTCTGGTAGCAGCCTTGGTCCTCCCCAAACAGGCGCTACAGGAACCCTTTCCGGTTACCTCTCTGGACGGGAGACCGTTGGACATTGGCACTGCTACACACAGGACTTCCCCAATCACTGTCACACTGTAAAAAGTTATTTGTTGACTCAACTCAAAATTAGTAACCCTGTTGTGTGGGTTCAACTTGTATTTTGTTGTATCAAGCTTTATTTTTGACTCAACATGAAATTAATATTTCACTTTTTACAATTTTATTCATGGATTCAACTTTTCATAATTTTCAGATTAGTTGACTTCATCAAAACATGAAAAATTATTGTAGTGATCTGGGTGCTCACTAATCACAAACTGCATTGTAGTTAGGGAGTGCAAAGGATTATGGGTAATTCACTGTTCTGTGCTAAAAACTGTTATTTTTAAGTGTTATGTTACATGATTATGCCTTTTTAATGGGATTAACGTTATGTGGTTATTTAACTGTTGAGTTATTGTGTTAAGGTGATGGGGAGAGTGAAAATTATCTAAAAAGTGTGCCTACCATGACTGAGAATTGTATGGCCAGAGATGATGCTCACTGTTGAGATTTGAAAGGAAAAATTAAAAGTGTCACTCTTTCTATAGTCGAGCGGTGTATGGGACATAGAAATTGCTCCAATAAAATCAATCTCTGTGTCACGCCAAATTCTTCTGCTCAGCTCGCCACATTATGTTATCTCAACAATGTTTGTTGATTTAAAATTTTTCAGTTGAGATAACTATTTTTCTTTGTTTTCGGAACAATTTTTCTGGCAGTTTTGGCTGAAATTGTTTGTGGTCTACCTGACCTTGGCTTGGTATCAAGAGATCCCTAAATCTTCCACTTCTTAATAAGTGATTGAACAGTACTGACTGGCATTTGAAAGGCTTTGAAAATCTTTTTATTTTTTGGACAGTTCTTTTCTGCTCCCCATGGCTCAGTATCTAGCCTGCTCAGTGCATCCACGTGAGAGCTATACAAAGACACTAAATGCAATTTAAAATGCCACCTCCTTACCTCTGACTTCTCGTGGTGGGTAATGTGAATTCTTCTCTGATGTCTGGTGATGTTACTCTTTCACTGAAAATGGCTCCAGTCACACCCATCCTCAACCAACAAGGATTAGATCCAGATAATCTAAGCAATGACAGGCCCGTTTCCAACCTCCCATTTCTGGCTAAAATCCTTGAGCGTGCAGTCAATAGAAAACTACAGTGTCACATGACCAATCATGACCTGTATGAATCTCTTCAAATAGGGTTCCAAGTCAAGCACACCACTAAGACTGCCCTGATCAAAGTTATTAATGACCTCCTCATTGCCACTGACTCCTGTTATTTTTTCCATTCTCCTGGACCTGTCTGCTGCCTTTGACACCCCCGTCACACCATCCTCCAGGAATGTATGGAATCAGTTCTGGGCATAACTGGAACTGCCCTTGAACGGTTCAGAACCTATTTGTCTGACCAGAATAATTTGATGTTTCTGGGGAACACTAAATCTCCCTCAGCACCGGTCAACCAAGGCTCAAGTTTCTGTGCTTGGACCCCTGCTGTTCATCATATACATGCTACCGGTGGGCCAGATCATTTGCCACCATCGTCTTCACTTCCGCTTATATGCTGATGACACCCAGATATACGTTCACTGCAAACCCAACTTGGTCCTCCCTCCCGAATCGCTAATTGATTGTCTCAAAAATATCAAAACCTGGATGACTGCTAATTAGCCTAATTTAAACTCAACAGCAATAAAACAGAGATCCCGTTGGTGGCTCCTAGGGCTCTTCTTTAGAGAGTGGGGGATCTTGTGATGTCAATTGATGGGTGCTCCATCTGACCATCCTCGGAGGTCAGAAATCTGGGTGTCATCTTTGACCCCACTCTCTCATCTGAGCCCCACATCAAGGCCATTACTAAATCTGCCTTCTTCCACCTCCAGAACATATTCAGGCTCCACCCATCCCTCAATGACCTGGTTGCAGAGAACTGCATACACTCTTTTGTAACATCACGTCTGGACAACTGTATTGGAGTCCTATCTGTGGTGTCAGACAAAGCCCTGGATAGAATGGCACTATGTCCAGAAAGTCAAGAATATAAGACCCTCCATGGGCTTGTCAGCTCCTAACACTCTGACCTCCTCCTGATACACATACCCTCCCATAGTCTCTGATCCTCTGATTCTGGACTTCTTACCATTTCAAAAACTAGACTCTGTACCATGGGGGACCAGGCTTTCAGCATTGCTGCCCCCAAACTATGGAACTCTATCTATTTAGCCACACACAACTCAGATTCCATCACCACTTTCAAAAACAGACTTAAAACACACTTGTTCAGCATGGCTTTCCACTCAGAATAGCTTGCTCCTCCCTCAGCTAGCCCTTATTATCAGTTCCTATCTTGCACCCAGCGCAATTGACTTTTTTTTTTCCTCTTTGCACCCGAAGCAAAGAGGACTTTTCCCTCCACAGACAGTAAATTAGGGAATGAACCTGCGCTCCCAGGCGTGGTTCAGCGAAAAGAGGAGGCGTGTTCCAGCGCAAAAATTCCCTGGTGCTATTTTGCAGTTTCAGAAAACAAATCTGTCACAGACCAGGAGAAACCTGGTTAAAAGTCAGTGGCGCATTATTCAGATGCTATTTTAAGGGTGCATGCTTGGCCATTATGCAACGTGTGCACAATGTGTATACACTTGGCTTCTCTTATTTACACAGATGCAGCATTCCGTTCCCATTTTTGCAAACCATACATAATCACAAGGAAAAATATTACCACACAAGGAAAATTATTGTGGTGTCCATAAAGATGTGAAGAATCTAGTGTATACACTTACCCAAATTATTCAAGAATTATTCTTACTGATATACATCAACCACAAGGGAAACCATTCAATCAACATACAAGTAATGTGCAATGCTATAGAGGACTTGCCACTTAACCCAAATACCCCAGCAGCAGAACAGGAAGAGAGCTTTTTTGACAGAAGTGCTGCTGCGTCGTCTATAGTGAGGTAATCTCGGTCTAATGTTAGACTACATTGCAAAAATATCACCATGCATTCATAACATTGTGATTCAAATCATTGGAAAGTTTGTCTTTGTGACATTTCCTATTTACATTTTGTAAAAAAGAAAAATGAATAGCAATCCGCCGTTATGATGCAATCAACCGTGATGGATCAAATGCGCCTGCTCTTAAAGGGAATGTGAGATGACGCTCTGATTGGTTTATTGCACGTTACACCTAAGACTAATGTAGCTACTTTAGTACCTACCCATTTTAGATTTGCTTTTGGCACAAGAGTCATTTATCCCGCTGGTATAATAGCAACAGCGCCCAAGGTCCGCCCACGAAGTCACTTGCTTTTCGCGTTTGATACTTGAGTTTCAGATTGTTAAAATAGGGCCCCTTGGGTCTGTTGGAAGGTGCTTTAAGTTGAATGTATTATTATTAGTAGTAAAATTATTATGTTTAGACATTTAATGTCACCTTTGTAACGGTCTCCCACTCCTGGAGACACAGTGTTGATGCCTCCAGCCCCACTGACTCCATAGCCTATTTTCCACTGCTGGGCTGACCCAGTCCGTGTCCATCACGGTATGGATGGTGTACCCATCTACAAACTTCCCACTGTGCAGTCTGCCATATTAGGCTAGCTCGGAGCGAAAATTTTTTTAATACTTCACTGGGACAAAGCGGGCTGGTGGGTGGGGTTACAAACAAAGATATCCAACAGCCAATGTTCGTTGGTTTCTTTACTTGAATTGATGCATTTCTTTGAGGATTCATAAATAAATTAACATCCCTTAGATCCGCATCCGGAAAGTATTCACAGCGCTTCACTTTTTCCACATTTTGTTATGTTACACCCTTATTCCGAAATGGATTAAATTAATTATTTCCTTCAAAATTCTACAAACCATACCACATAATGAGAAGATGTTGTTTGAAATCTTAGCAAATTTAATTTAAAAAATTAAAATAATAAAGCACACGTACATAAGCATTCCCAACCTCTGTTTAATACTTTGTTGAAGCATCTTTGGCAGCAATTAAAGCCTCAAGTATTTTTGAGTAAGATGCTACAACCTTGGTACACCTATTTTTAGTCAGTTTCTCCCATTCTTCTTTGCAGGTCCTCTCAAGCTCCATCCGTATGAATGGGGAGCATCGGTGCACAGGCATTTCCAGATCTTTCCAGAGATGTTAAATTGGGTTCAAGTCTGGGCTCTTGCTGGGCCACTCAAGGACATTTACAGAGTTTTCCTCTAGCCGCTTGTTTTGTTTTGCTCTCCCTTTGTTATATTGAATATGTGCTTAGGGTCATTGTCCTGTTGGAAGATGAACCTTCACCCCAGCCTGAGGTCCAGAGTGCTCTGGAGCAGGTTTTCAGCAAGGATGTCTCTGTACATTGCTACAATCATCTTTCGCTCAATCCTGACTTGTCTCCCAGTTCCTGCCACTGAAAAACATGTACACAGCATGATGCTGCCACCACCATGCTTCACTGTAGGGATGGTATTGGCCAGGTGATAAGTGGTGCCTGGTTTCCTCCAGACATGACGCTTGCCATTCAGGCCATAGAGTTCAATCTTTGTTTCATCAGACCAGAGATTTTTGACCTTCAGGTGCCTTTTGGCAAACTCCAGGTGCGATCGAATGTGTCTTTTACTGAGGAGTGGCTTCTGTCTGGCCACTCTACCATACAGAACTGATTAGTGGAGTGCTGCAAGATGGTTTTTCTTCTGGAACATTCTCCTCTCTCAGAGAAATGCTGGAGATCTGTCAGAGTGACCATCAGGCTCTTGGTCACCTCACTGACTAAGGCCCTTCTTCCCTTCTTCACTGTGTTTACTGGGACCTTCAATGCTGCAGATATTTTTCTGTACCCTTCTCCAGATCTGTGACTCGATACAATCCTGTCTCGGAGGTCTACAGACAATTCCTTGAACTTCATGGCTTGGTTTGTGCTCTGACATGCACTGTGAACTGTGGGACCGTATATAGGCAAGTTTGTGCCTTTCCACAGGTGGACTGAATCAAGTTCTGGAAACATCTGAAAGATGATCAATGGAAACAGGATGTACCCGAGCTAAAATTTTCTGTGTCATGGCAAAGGCTGTGAATAATAATGTACATTTGATTTCAAACACAATTCTTTCACATTGTCAATATGGGTTATTGTTTGTAGAATGTTAAGGGAAATAAAGAATTTATTCCATTTCAGGATAAGGGTGTAACATAACAAAATATTGATAAAAATGAAGCGCTGTGAATACTTTCAGATGCACTGGATACCGTCATTACATTAAAATAGTAATGGGAACACTAATTGTAATCATTTTATTTCAACAGGAATTGTGGGTCCGACTTTGAAGATTATCGTGAATTTTAGGCTTTAGTGTGTAACACAACACTACATTGTGTAGTGAAAGATTATCTTATATGAGTTGCTTTTTTCATTTAAATATCAAGAAATAGGTTTATATAGCTTTATAAGCACGTTTCTGAACGAGGAAGTAGCCTTCTCACCTGTGAAATTCTACACCCTTATTTGCTGCCTTAAAAACGTCACCAGCCCTTTTTCCTGTGAACTAAGCCAGACCCATTCCCAAATCTCAACAATGGGAACACAACCCAGACAACTCAGCATCGCTCTAAAGATCTGGTCAGTCAAAAACCGCATCATGTCGCATATGATTTTGTAGTTTTGTTATGTTCCAGTACAATAAACCAATTTTGTGTTCTGATTATGTTTCTGTTTCCCAGACCTTTCATTCACATGTACACATGTCATACCAATAGATCACCCTTATTTGTCAGGCAACTGCACACAGCCGTTTCTGTTCAGTCAGTAGTCACTATTTAAGTTCCTGGTTTTGTTTGGAAAATTTGTTGGTCATTGTCTATATGTTACATTGAAGCATCTATATGTAGTATGTTTATGTCATGATTCCGCCACCCTGAGCTGTCGTCCCTTCTCCTTTTGTGTGCCTTCCCTCTCTTCTAGTATCTCTTGTGTGTGTGTCTGGTTTGTTTTGTGTTTGTATGTCTGTTCCAGTCCCCAGATTTTCCAGTTTCCCACTCACCCACAAAGGCACCCGTCCCGAGCACCAGTCCCCATCTACCATCATCACTTGCACCTGCTTATCTGCCACACCTGGGCTGATTGCTGCTCTCCATTCTTAAGGGAGATGACAGCGATAAGTCCTTGCCGGATTATTGTACTATACTGTACGTACATTTTTTTTAACCCTGATTCTCCGTTCCTTCACTTTCAGTACCTTTCTGTAATGATAATTTGAAGCCCCTGAAAAACGGCCTGTTTGCTCCACTCGTACTTCGGTGCCTGCCTCAGTATCTACTGGTGACGTTTATCTGAAGCCCTTGGAAACCTGCTTTCTCATTTATGTTTATTACCTACTACAATAAACATCATTATTGTTATAACTCACCACTCCATTGTCTGCATTTGGATTTACCCTCTGTTCTGAGCTCCAACTCCTGACAGTTGATTCATATATCTTTTGGCTCCTCGTAGCCGTTTGATTTGTACTAATATTTTTGGAGTTAAACTGTTTCATCTCAAATCTCATTTGCATTTATTTCATTTACTCCCTGCTGTAGGATGCCTCGCGACATCCTTGGTGAATGAAGGTATCAATTTTTATAAAAACCCATAAACACGCAATTCCTGGGTGTTCTAAAACTTTTGACTAGTAGTGTACAAAACTTTGTCTGAATATCATGACAAAAAACAATTTGTTTTTACAATATTTTATACTGTAAGCTGGTCACTTACACAAAAAACAGTTCCATTGTTACAACTGAATACTGAATAGCTGTATTATCATGTCCATGCATGAATGGTTCACCTTTTGAACTTGTTCATCACAATGAGGAAGTGATAACAGCACTAGTTACATTTTGAATGACAATGTTTTTTGACAAAATTTACAGACATGCAGAATGAGAGCATTTAAGCTTGAAAAAGGATTCCGTTTGTTTGAAATATATTGAAGTCTTTTTTGTTGTTTTTGTCAGGATGCCCCACAGCTTCACAATGGTTCTTAGAGCTATGTGGATTGTTGTACAAGACCAAGAATACAGCCTAGAGGTCCTAAATCCTGAACATTTCCTTTAATAGTATGCATTGTTTTCATTGCTTGCTTGCTCTAAAATACTTGCATGCTCTTAAATAGGCCTAAATACAATTCAGAATTCTCATTTCTTATCCTGCCTGCGGTTTAAATATGACCAAGAAAATTACCACTGTCCTAGACTAGTCATTGCCTTGCAGCACAACTGCATTATTGTGGGCATGGTTCATATCATGTTTGTGGCATTTGGACCATGCCGGGGGGGTCTGCTAGGTGCAGCAAATTGGCACAGTGCTGCACGGGGCAGACAGGTCAGTAGTTGAACTCAATTCCCTTGTCACGTCGCTCTCGCATGACTCTTTGTGTGCAGGGTCCACCGCATTATGGTCCATCGCTAAGGAGCAATGTCTGTATTAATTTCAGTTTCTCTCAGCTTTTTCACAATATCTTTGGACAGAGAACTACAAAACGCCCGTACCACTGAGCATCAATACGGCAACAATAACAAACTATTTGGGAAGTACTCTTCAAAATATAATAACACTTTTTCTGCTTCTGATTGGTGGAAATCTTACCATTGCCACGTTTAATAATGAGATTTGGAATGTTAAAACAATAATTAATACTTTTAGGAACATTACAAACTCTAAACGGACAACTATGCCATTCTATCTTCCTATCCATTGTCTTTACTCATTGGATATTGATGTATTTATTCGTGCACTTCCTGTTTGTATGTAAGTTTGATCCATCACTCAAAGCAAATGGTCTAATTATGTCCTTACTTAATTGTGTATTTAAACACAATTGCAATCCCCATGATGGTCTAAATACCCAGAGAGAATAACAAGATGAGCTGTGCACAGAACAGAATGTTTATAACTACAGGGTACATTTGGACTGGTATATAACGCCACTACTACAGGCTAACCAGTCTCATGAATTGGAGGTCTGAAGGGAGCATTATACCTGGTGCTGGTTGTCATTATTGCTTCCTAATAGCCAACCCATGGTCAGGTGTTAAGGTGCATCAACACATCCAGGGTGAGACTGTTACAGCAGGAGAAAGGCAGCGAGCATGCTGGGAGGCCTGCCTAATATAAAAGATCAGATTACCTTCTATTGATGAGTAACCTTTATATTATTCATGAGTCAACTTACTAACCTACTCAGTCAACACTCATCACTCCTGAATTCAACTACCAGGTCCATACAACTTTCTAATATACTGACCCAGCAATCAAACAAAAAATAAGTCCAAACATCAGTCCTCCTTCACTTTTGTACCCACATCCGTTATTTATTATAGGACAGTGACTCATCTCTGGACGCAAGGAGCCATATTTGAGAATAATTGTGAGGATACATTCCCCTGCTCATCGCTGAGAACAAACAGGCTAGCTCTGTCTTAACCCACCAAACAAGAACCATATGCGGGTCTTTCTTTTACACCCCCACACCCGCATACTCTACCTCGTACCCTCCTTCTACACCACCCACCTCTTTTCCATGAGAAACATGTAAATACAAAGACTCAGAAACACATGTGGCAAGTCATAAAGCCTGCAGAATGTACTTATTTTTTCACCCCCCCCGCCTTAAAAAAATCACACACCCCTATCCTCGACCCCCTCACTCAAGAAACAAACCCGCAAGAGCGAGAAAGAAAAAAGAGGACTTAGGCTTCGAAGTGGGGAAAACAACAAAAAAATTCAAGGGAAAAGAGAACGTGCGGATATCCCTGCTTTGGGAAAAATACTTAATTGCCTTGGTGTGAACAGACAAGAGGAAAAAAGAATCGGACAGAAGAAGCAGTGGGATGCAGTGATGTTTCCTCACAACGCCTGTTGAAGACAACGCTGCTTCAGTGCTTCAGTACATTCAGAATTCTTTCACTGTTCTTTTGTGGTCAGTTTAACAGTAGTGTGAAGAAAATTTGATTTCCTCAGAGTCCACGTTGGTGTGTTGGTGTCCTTGTCCCGCATTGGACGCCCTCCTTTCCAGTGTTCACCTTTCACATCTCTGTGTGGTGAATACTTCCACTGCCCTTACTCAATGCACTACCTTTCCCTGCTTCCCCATTAATAAGGAAGGCTTTGGGCCTTTTTAGAAGCTGGATCTCTTCTTCATTAACTTAATTGTTAGTGCTTTGGAAGTAGTTATCTTCTTGGGTGTTACACTGAAATGGCTTGCAGCTGGGTTGTGGCTCAATCTCTAACAGGTGCCGGGTGCTAGGGATAAACAATGGTAGCTTAGCCTGTAGTCGCTGGGTGGAGAGAAGTAAGTGTCTATGATGGGAACCAGTCAGATGAAGAGGACTCACACATACACAACCCAGGTGGTTCGAGAAGCTTCATTTAACCACATATAAACATCAGGCCTCGTTTGACTCCAAGCATTTGTAAATGTTGAAATAAATCAATAATAATCCCTAAGGGTTCATGTCCTTTGTGTTTAACTGACATCAATGTCCAACATTTGACTCTTACTGTACGTTGTAACATGTACAAATACATCTTATAAAGATAATTAATTTGGAAATCGAAAAAGTATACATTGTCTTTCCTGTTTTTGCAACTTGTACTTCAACAGGAATGACAAATATTGAATATACCTAAAGGGGAACGATGATATCTATACTGGTATATCCATATATTTGTCTATGTTCCTAAATTACAGTATGTAATAATTTGACTTTCTCCCTCATCAGGCTACTCTCATATTCAAGCAAAGCAAGCACAAGTGCTACGTCAGTAGGTGATATTGATTTGTCCAAACAACTTTGTGAAATAACAATTATTTACATGAAAATCGTGTGTTCTTTCATCAAGAAGCACAAATTGGGAGAAGCCCAACTGCTTTTGGTAAACAACATAAACATTTTATGTAATAAATGTCAGTTGTCCCGTGGCAGGACCTGGGTCAGTGGCTGTAGCCCCACCAACTCAATGTACTTTTTTTTCATCATTACATTCACCAATAGATCACCTTCTGTCACAGTCAACAATATACAGCTGGGCGCACTTCATTCATCAGGCATGTATTTAAGTACCTGTTTTTATATGGTTATTTGTCGTTCATTGTCCTATTGTTAAATGTGTGTTGCAGATCCACAAATGTGTGTTGCAGGGGCGCAGATGGCTCAGTGGGTAGGGAGTCAGACTTGTATTTAGACTTGTACTTGAAGGTTGCCAGTTCGATTCCTGACTGAGCCAAATGTTGTAGTGTCCTTGGGCAAGACATTTTACCCTAATTGCTCCCAGGTCGTTGCTGTAAACAAGATATTTTTCTTAGTCAACTTACCTGGTTAAATAAAGGTTAAATAAAAAATTCAAAAATCTGTGTGATGGATATATTTTCAGACTCCTCGTACTCATTTTGTATTTCAATTTTTTTTGTTCATGTTAAAATGTTTTCTGTATACCTTTGCTCCTACCCCTTTCATGCTCCCTGCATACCATCATTACAGGATGATCGACCTTAGGAAAAGGAAACAATGAAGATAAAACGGCATGAGGGCAGAGCCTGTTACCATCTTGGTGACATTGATGAACTGGAGGCATCTCTCAATCACCTCCAGTCATCTGGGGGCTATACTCCCTACCCACTAAACATGCGGGGTTGTCGAGGAGGGGTACAGCCCCCTTGGTTTTCCCTACCAGTTATAAGGGGGAGGCTACAGGCCAATTCGACAAGGGTGTGAGGGTACAGCCCTGCGTGTCTGGTTTGACTATGCGGTGCGGTACCCAAAACAATATCTGCAGTTCTCAGAGGAGGACAACAAGGACAGGGTGAAGCAATGTGGCTGGGTGGCCAATAGGGTGAGCTGCACCTCAGAGGCATGGGTGCTCATCAGAGTAGGACACTTGTGGACAATGAGTGGGACTGGTGTGAGGACTGTACATCCCTGGACAGGGACTGGTGTGAGGACTGTACATCCCTGGACAG
>JACXGM010029548.1:0-13622 GCA_016801145.1 Umbra pygmaea
TAAATACTGTAATATTACATCCCTCAGTGTTGTTAAAATAAATACTGTATTATTACCATTATATCCCTCAGTGATGTTAAGATACAGTAAATACTGTAATATTACTTCCCTCAGTGTTGTTAAAATAAATACTGTATTATTACCATACATCCCTCAGTGATGTTAAGATACAGTAAATACTGTAATATTACTTCACTCAGTGTTGTTAAGATAAATATTGTATTATTACTTTTGCATCCCTCAGTGATGTTAAGATACATACTAATATTACTATTACTTCCCTCAGTGATGTTAAGATACATTGTGTACTATTACATCGCTCAGTGTTGATAAGATGTATACTGTAATATTACTATTACATCCCTCAGTGCTGTAAATATACATAATGTACAATTACATCCCTCAGTGTTGTTAAGATATATACTGTAATATTACTATTATATTCCACAGTGCTGTTAATATACATAATGTACTATTACATCTCTTAGTGTTGTTATGATACGTACTGTAATATTTCTATTACACATCCCTCAGTTTTGTTAAGATATATACTGTAATATTACCGGTACTATTACATTCCACAGTGCTCTTAATATACATAATGTACAGTACAATTACATCTCTCAGTGTTGTTACGATACATACTGTAATATTTCTATTACACCCCTCAGTGCTGTTAAGATACATACTTTACTATTTCCTCCCTCAGTGTGTCATGTTCATGTTAAAAACACCTGGTATCAGTCAAATGTGCATTTTTGTCTTTTTATTAGGATAAAAAGTTGATCAAAACTCTCTTCGATGTGCTGGCTCATCCAAACAACTACTTCAAGTACACGACTCGGGAGTCCAACGAGATGCTACCACGCTCCTTCATACGACTCATCAGCAGTAAAGTCTCTGCCTTTTTGCGACCATATAAGTAGTTGTCAAATTAACTGCTGCCCCGCCTACATCAGATCTCGCCTCCCTCAAACAACCAACTCACACAGGACTTCTAACAATTTGACAAAAATAACTATTTTTTCTTCTATTTTTTCATACTGTAGGCATTGAAGGCACACTTCACTATGCAGTCTCATATGTACAATTTCTTTAGCTGTTCACAGTATTGATTTTATGCCATTTCCTTTCCTTCAAAACCATGTAGTCTTCGAGGTCAACCGATTTAAGTCAGAATTCAACACAGGCTTTTTTGCTCATCTCTTCTTTCTAAATATTTATCACAACGCCAATACGTTGGTGTTGTTCTTTATTTTCTCGCTGTTGACATTATTGTTTCTGTTATTATATAGCATAGATTACCTTGTTCCTTATTGTCAATCCATAGTGAGAAGAATGTGCGTATTCTATGTTTCAGATGATGCATGTTAAGTTATCGGCTTGACAAAATGGACGGCAGTTGCATTTATGTCAGACAGGAAGACAGTTCTATTGTGAGTGCCATTAGGTTGTAGCTTGAACTGAGTAATCGTAAACCTGCTTTATTAAATGGTCTTTTACTTGAGTTCCAGCTTCAGCTCTTACCGTGCCAGGGTGAGCCTGTTTCATACATGTATAACCTTTGTATATCCATATACTTCATGAGAACTCCTCAAGGAGAATTACATTTCTGTTTCATGGTATTGTTACATTCCACAACATTCAAAGCCTTACTACAGTATATTTGAGCTCTTAGAGCAGATTCTTATTACGGTATTACTGTTAAAACAGTTATTTTGTTTGTTTTTTCTTCAGTCCAGATTGTATAACTGTCTGTTACCTACGTTTGGATATTTTCATTACTGTATATCCAAGTTAACTTAACGAAGTGTATAAAATGTAGTTTATATGTTTTTTTCCAAAACGTGATGGACATTTTGGAAGGAAAATAGAACTAGGTTTGTGAAAGTCACAAGAAAGAGACAGAGAAACGTCTCTGTGGAGCTTGACTGGTGAGAGAGACACAGAGATGCCGTAAAGGGACAAGCCTCTGTCATACAATGTCTTTGTTGGACACAGCTCTGTGAGAGAAAGACAGAGAAATGTCTTTGAGGAACATACGTTTGCTGCTTCTTTTAAAAGGGTCACTTTAATTCTTTAATCTCAAGTCCACCTTCTAGTGTTTTCTTGAGCCCACATCCCACTCATTGTCCAGCGCATTAATATAAAGGAAAAGTTGACTGTTCAGGAGACGCATCACAAGTGTAGATACAACTCTAGTACCTGTACTCATGTTCACCGTCACATAGAGTGCATCTGAAAAGTATTCACAGCGCTTCACCTTTTCCAAATTTTGTTGTTACACCCTTATACCGAAATGGAGTAAATTCATTATTTCTCTCAAAATTCTAAAAACAATACGTGAAAGAATGACAATGAATGACAATGTGAAAGAAGTGTGTTTGAAATCTTAGCAAATTTATTAAAAATAAAAAATGACAAAAGCACATGTACATAAGTATTCACAGCCTCTGCTAAAAACTTTGTTGAAGCACCTTTGGCAGCAATTACAGCCTCAAGTCTTATTGAGTATGATGCTACAAGCTTGGCACACCTATTTTTCTCCCATTCTTCATTGCAGGACCTCTCAAGCTCCATCAGGTTGGATGTGGAGCATCAGTGCACAGCCATTTTCAGATCTCTCCAGAGATGCTCAATCGGGTTCAAGTCTGTGCTCTGGCTGGGCCACTCAAGTACATTCACAGAGTTGTCCAGTAGCCACTCCTTTGTTATCGTGGCTGTGTGCTTAGGGTCAATTTCCTGTTGAAAGATGAACCTTTGCCCCAGTCTGAGGTCCAAAGCGCTCTGGAGCAGTTTTTCTGCAAGGATGTCTCTGTACATTGCTGCATTCATCTTTTTCTCGGTCCTGACTTAGTTCCTGCCACTGAAAAACATGCCCACAGCATGATGCTGCTACCACCATGCTTCACTGTAGGGATGACATTGGCCAGGTGATGAGCGGTGCCTGGTTTCCTCCAGACATGATGCTTGCCATTCAGGCCATAGAGTTCAATCTTTGTTTCATCAGCCAGATAATTTTGTTTCTCATTGTTTGAGAGTACTTCAGGTGCCTTTTGGCAAACTCCAGGTGGGCTTTCATGTGCCTTTTACTGAGGAGTGGCTTCCGTCTGGCAAGTCTACCATCAGGTTTTCATGTTCTTCTGGAAGTTTCTCCACAGAGAAATGCTGGTGCTCTGTCAGAGTGACCATCGGGTTCTTGGTCACCTCCTTGGTCACCTCCTTGGTCACTTGACTGAGGCCCTCTCCCCCAATTGCTCAGTTTTGCCGGGCGGCCAGCTCTAGGAAGAGTCCTTGTGGTTACAAACTTTTTGCCATTTTGCTCATTGAAACCTTCAATGCTGCAGATATGTTTCTGTGCCCTTCCCCAGATCTGTGCCTCAATTCAATCCTGTCTTGGAGGTCTACAGACAATTACTCAATTTTGAGTGTCATGGCAAAGGATGTGAATACTTATGTACTTTTTAAAATTATTTTTAATTAATTTGCTAAGATTTCAAACACACTTCTTTCACATTTTCATTATGGGGTATTGTTTGTAGAATTTTAAGGGAAATTATGAATTTAATCTATTTCGGAATAAGGGTGTAACAAAAAAAAGTGGAATAAGTGAAGCGCTGTGAGTACTTTCAGGATGTACTGTATTGTTTTTCACTCCATCCGGATCCATTGACTACCAACACATTTTGTCTGTGTTTCAATCTTGTAAATAATGGATACAAATTAGACGAGGGTTGAATGCTTTTAATCCAAATTGATTTGAGTTGAACTTGAGCCGGCCCTCCTTGTCCTTATAACCCACCCCCTAATCCAAAGATCCCACCCCTTTCCTTCTCAAACACCTGTTGTATCCTGTCCCAATAAGACCAGCTCTTCCAAAGACTAACTGCACAGCAGGCCAACTTAATATGTTGTGCACTAGCTCTACAGCCTGTCATCTTACCCTCGTTAAATAAGTGCAATGAATTAAGAATCCATTGTGTTCTTCCGTTCTGTTTAAAGATAGAAGCAGCAGAATTTCATGTAGATGCAGGAATCAAACAGCATTGTGGAAAAATAGTGTTAAAACCACAACGCACACGTTTGCCTCTGTTTGTTTTGGTCATGTGGTGCTGTATCTGTACCACGCAGATAAAAACAGAACCTGTGTATATGTGCAAATATTGTGTGTGACTGAATGAGACGTCCTGCATCTTCGGTTCTGCATGTAGGAAAGTGATTTGACTGACTATTCTTAGAATAATTTAAACTCTGCAGTGGCTGGCATTAAGGTTGTGAGTTCAGTTACTCTATTCAGCATTCTACTACAGTATAGTTGAAACACTAATATAGTTGAGCAATACTCTCATCAATTCAATTATTATTATTGTATTGAACTATTGCTGACTATTTCATTTCAATGATAACAAGTAATCTTAACACTCAAATCCTTTGTTAGGAAATAAAAAATAAACCTGCTAGTTAGATTTTAGATATCATAGGGATTTCACACAGAAACTGTTTTTCATGTAAATAAAACTGAAAATAAATGGTGTAAACCGTAAACCTATGGCACACTACATATTTGTAACCACAGGTACTTCTGAATAAGATTAAGGGATTTTTAGTAGATTTCTAAATTCTAAGATAAAGGTGGGCTAGCCATGCAGACCTCATAATAATGAAGAACTGCCTACTCAGCGTCACACAGATTATCTGCCATATCTGTATTCGTTTGAAAGGTTAAAAAACAAAGGTCATGCTATATGTGTGGCCCTAATTCACCATTAGTTTTTAAATTGCCCAGTTTCAAATGCCAAAATGTTGATGTCCATACTTAGCATTCATAGCATTCACTGCTTCATTGCTTCCACTCAATAGTTATCTATTACGATGTTAACACTACAAAAGTCTAAAGATCCTGGAGGATTGTTTGTGGTTTATACAAATTTCTTTGTGGAACCCTTTATAATAGTTATTCATAAAATCTCTTTCACAGGTTCCTCAAAGTACTTTTATGAGGGGATCTGCATGGCGTAGTGGGTTAAGTTCCTGCATTTCCAGGACAGTCTACGTCATGGTAGTCAGTGGTTCGAGCCTGACTATGGCTTCTCCGACTTTCCCTGGACCTCCAGAATGTGACAGCGTAAATTGGCATAGAGATGCCCAGGATTTGGGATAGATAAGCCGAATCATCTACCTTGCCACGTCGCTATCTAGTAACTCCTTGTGTGCAGATCGGGTGCCTGTAAATTCAATCACGGAAGTATAGTTGTTGAGATCCTGTACATGATCTGACTAAAGACTTCCGTGTTGGATGAGCAGCACTAAAAGAATCATTGGCTTGGGCAACATGTGGTCGGATGAACCATGTGAGCGCCACTCGCATCTGTCTAAAGAGTTGCAGAGCTGCCAACAAGGCAGGGTCAGTGGGAATTGGGAGGGGAGAAAAATGGAAAGAAAATAAAGTACTTTTATTACCTAGTACTTAATTGCAATTCAAAAGATGGTTAAGGTTAAGAGTGTTGGGCCAGTAACAGAAAGGTTGTTTTATCAAATCCCAGAGATGACTTAGTGAAATATAGTATAGTACAAATATCTGACACCAACCTGTTATATTATAAATAGCTATTTAAAGGGTTCCTCAAATTAGTGAAGGGTTCCAGTTTCCTCAGTTTAAATGTGAATACCCCCCATGGATACTCCGGAAACCTTTTCTTTTACTTAGAGTGTATAGAATTCACCATAATCCTCCCCCACTCCCTGCAGCCTGAACACATCACGTTTGTTTGTATTTGTAGCTTTTTTTAAACATGAGTTTGCTATGATGTATCATAGAGTTGATGATGGTATTTGCACTTGAAAATTGTTATGCTCATGTAAAAATGTCTGGATTTTGTATTGTCTTTTTAAATGAATGGAACTGGTGTTGTTACAGTACATTTCTTGTAGTTTTCATTTGTTCTAAAAAATGCTCACCCACCCATAGAGTCACATGAACATGTTACTTTATCAGCTGGTCAAATAAAGAGAAAAACATTATGTACAGAAATGGAACAAGATTATGGGCTTGTTTGTCAAAAGCAAAAATAATCATACTGTCATCCAGTAAAAATTAAAACATATTATGTAATATCATACAGTAGCCATTTTCTGTACATTTGTTACAATACTAAAGGGGAACATCTTAGACAATACCCACTTCTTAAAAAGCAGAGGAACAATGGTGGTGCAGTGTTACGTTCAGCTCCCCAGGAAGGGAGTGGGATGTCAAACCTGCAGCCAAGGACACCCTACAGCTAGCGAAAGAGGCATGGGGACACAGACAACCAGGTACTACCGTTTCACAAAGGGGATTTTTATTGTACCCACGGTAAGTAGATAGATATATAATAATAATACTAATAATTATTATTATTATTATAATAATATAAAATGGGAAAATGGGCTGAACAGGACCAAAGAAAAGAAAGAATATATAAGGTATACACTTCTTACCTGCTCTAACCTAACACAATCACCAGAACCTAAACCTATACTGGCACACGATCCAGGTGCCCTACCAAAAGTACAGGAGTGGTCTGTCCAGGTCTTTCCTAGTGTATATAACAAGGAAGTTACCCTACGGGTGGTGAAAGCCCAGGGCGTCTGTCCTAACACTTCCACGTGCTTCCCCTCTCCCCTGGGAAGAAAAGAACAAAGTTGTTGTTAATATACAATAGTTATCAAACACTGGACGTAATGCTAATACAAACTCACAAACTCAATCACAATCACACACCAAACTCTCAACAACTATAGAACAAACAATGGTTTCTTCTGCAAAAACCAATCATACAACTATGACAGAGAACTGTCTAAACAGAGCATGAGTTTTTAAAACTGGAGCCAAACTGGTAAAACAATACCAAGCCAGACTCACAGGAACACACAAAATGGAAGGCTTATATACAGAAAGGCATGATGGGAGATGAATGATGAATCCAGGTGTAGGGGATAATGGGGGAGGAGTCAGTGATGAGTTGTAATGAGGATGACTGGTAATCAGCTGAACCTGCCTCACCTGTGAGAGACATACAAACTGAACAGAACAAACACACAAAACAGGACAGAATACAGCATAGAGAACCACAACACAGACCAGGGCACAGAGAAACAGATACTGAGATTGGGACGTAACATGCAGTTACTAGTCTGTGTGCTTGTCTTTTTGACTACCTGAATCAAATGATGTACAGAGACTATATCCAGTGCTCTAGAATTCACTTTATTCTGAATGTCAAAATGCTTAGATGGGGTGACTGGTTATAAGTCCCTTTACAACAAGGGTCTAACCACAAATATAAACTTAGGATCACATACACAGTACCGTAATTGTTTAAATTGATAAACCGCTAAATCAGTCGTACTGACATTGAACAGTAACTGGTAAGTTAGAATAGAAAGTTTGCTGCAGCACCCAAGGGTAGATAAGAGCTGGTAAACAGGTTCCTCCAGCTTTTTATCACAATAAATGCAAATACTTCAGCTGTCACAGTGTGTTAACAGTTTACATGATGACCTGACTAACATGTGTCTGCAGCCCAGTTCAGCTGATATAAACACAATCCTTCTACTTTAAAGGGAACATGTATTACCAAGTCGTTAGCGCTCTGTTAAATCTGTCTTGCTCAAGCATGAAGCCTTGTAGATTGTGCTACTAAACTGTTAAGTCTGCTGAAGTGGGAATACAGTCTTTCAATCATACCCACACTAGAATATTAATGTTCCACAATAAGGATTAAATAGACCCTGTATAATACTAACTGTAATCTACAATTCACCCTTAGGATTTAGATCGAATTCCAGTATACCAACAATTACTTAAAAGTATTATTTCATATTCATAATGTTAAAAGTATATTAAAAAAATAGATGTAATTAATGTAAAAAGGGTAAAGACTGATCTATAGTTACAAAATTAACCACTAACATGTTTTCGAAATTCCTTCTGTGGGTACCACTTGTTTTTGAGATTGTGAATTCTGACAGGTAATAATGAGTTTTCATCTCATCGTGACAATATTTTAAAAGGTTATACAATCTTAGGCGACGTCAGGAACCAGAAAAGAGGAACCATCTCTTAACCAGACATATTGTATCTCAATAATATCTCATGTTTACTGATGACGGCTGTAAAGTGCAGTATATTGGCCAGGGTCTGCCGCTCAGCAACCACTTTGAATTGGATTCGATGTGCGTCACACCTACAGGTTAACCACACAAACCATGTGTCAAATTCTTATGTATGACTGGCCACTGAAGCTTCTGTATATATATACCGTAGTCATTCAATGCCTTAAAGCAAATCAGCTAATTATTTTACTGGTTGTCATGGTTCCCATTTTCGTTACATAATGTCTGAGGTGAAGTTAGAGGAACTTTGAAAAGGAAGTTAAAACAATGGTATCATAATCTTGTCAAATGGTTAAACGAGAAGTTCAAAAGGCACATAGCTAACTGTTAGAACAAAATGGGGTTCAACATATCTTCAGCTTGTGTAGGCCTAGTAATCATCATGAAAGTATGGTATATACAATAATTTCACAAAAATTTCACACACTGCACCGCGTTCCAAATTATTATGCAAATTGGAATTAAGTGTCACATTAAATTTTCTGTTTTTCAATCAAACTCAAGGATAGTATTGTGTCTCTAGGCTCTTTGGATCACTGAAATCAATCTCAGACACCTGTGATAATTAGTTTGCCAGGTGAGCCCAATTAAAGGAAAACTACTTAAGAAGGATGTTCCACATTATTAAGCAGGCCACAGGTTTCAAGTAATATGGGAAAGAAAAAGGATCTCTCTGCTGCAGAAAAGCATAAAATAGTGCAATGCCTTGGACAAGGTATGAAAACATTTAAATATTTCATGAAAACCTAAGCATGATCATTGTACTGTTAAGAGAGTTGTGGCTGATTCAAAGCACAGACGGGTTCGTGCAAATAAAGGCATAATGAGGAAGGTTCCTGACAGACAGATTCACCAGATTAAGACAGCAGCTGCTAAAATGCCATTACAAAGTAGCAAACAGTTATTTGAAACTGCTGGTGCCTCTGGAGTCCCGAAAACCTCAAAGTGTAGGATTCTCCAGAGGCTTGCAGTTATGCATAAACCTACTATTGGGCCATCCCTAACCAATGCTCACATGCAGAAACGGTTGCAGTGGGCCCAGAAATACAGGAAGACTAATTTTCAATCATTGTTTACTGATGAGTGCCGTGCAACCCTGGATGGTCCAGATGGATGGAGTAATGGATGGTTGGTGGATGGCCACCATGTCCCAATAAGGCTGCAATGTCAGCAAGGAGGTAGCGGAGTCATGTTTTGAGCTGGAGTCATGGGGAGAGCTGGTAGGCCCCTTTAGGATCCCTGAAGGTGTGAAAATGACCTTGGCAAAGTACATAGAGTTTCTGACTGACCACTTTCTTCCATGGTACAAAAAGAAAAACATGCCTTCCGTAGCAAAATCATCTTAATGCATGAAAATGCACCATCTCATGCTGCAAATATTTATATACATTTATTTAATAGATTACCTCTGTGTCTATGGCTGTAATGGGCATAAAAGGAGAGAAACTCATGGTGTGGCCCCAATCCTCCCCTGACCTCAACCCTATTGAGATCCTTTGGAGCATCCTCAAGCACAAGATCTATGAGGGTGGGAGGCAGCATCAAAAGAGCAGCTCTGAGAGGCTATTCTGACATTCTGCAAAGAAATTCACGCAGAAACTCTCCATATATTCAAGTGCAATGGATGCAAGAATTCTGAAGGTGATCTCAAAGAAGGGGTCCTATGTTAACATGTAGGTGTAGGTGTATATTATTAGTACTTTTTATTTAAAAATAGACTGATCAAATTACTGAATTATTGAAATTGAGAAACAGATTAACATTTATTGAGAAATCTGCATTCTTTACTGCAAACTGTATTTGCAGTAGTATCGTAGTAGTATGAAACTGTAGTTTTCATAAAAGGCATTCTTTGCGTACACATTTCAAATAGGATCTCCTGTATAGAGAATTCTGTAGAGCCAAGTGATCCTTAATTCATCACATAGAGCTCATTTATGCTTAAAAGTAGGTGTTGTCAATGAGAGGAAAATCAACCAAAAGGTTTCAGTGTTACCATGGCCTAACAGCAGAGGAGGGCTTGGCATGAATATGTACATTTCCAGAACATTGTCCTCTTCAGAAGTTTCCTTTAATGGTCCCTCTCAATCTCTTAGCAGTCCTAGCTTCTTCAGAGCCTCCCGTCGGTCCTCCCCAGTCTTGCTTTTGGGGCAAATAAGCACACTGATACCTTGGGCGCGAGGAAGCTTGTTCTGAGTATCCCCGTGACCTGGCTTTGGGTGAGACGCCTCAGCCTGAACATTCACAAAGTCTTTCCCTGTTCCTAGGGAGGCGGGGCGGCGCCTAGAGGTGCGTGAATTGCCCGGGAACACAGGGACACTGGGAATTTGGTTGGCCTTCAGGGAGGGATTTCTGTCCATGTAGCCGCTCAGGCCCACACCAGAGCGCTCCAGACTGGCTGACTTAGTCCCTACAGGGGGAGGACAATGCTTGGGGGGTGTAGGAGGGGTCGAAAGAGGTGACGACCGAGCATTATCACTAAATTGGGCTGGAGCTGGGACTGGAGCAAGGATATTGATTGGGGCAGAGGTAGTGGGTGGAGCTCTGTTATAGGGTGGGGCTAGGGATTTGGTAGTGGGTGGGGCTGAGATAATGGGTGGGGGTATGACTGGGGTAGGAGGCGGAGCTGTGGAAGAAGGTGGAGTTGGGATTGTGGCTGGGGAGGGGGTAATGTTTTGAGTGGGAGCAGTGGGTGGGGCTGAGGCAGTGGGTGGGGCTGGGGTTATAGCTGGAGTCTGAGTAGGGATTTGGACTGTGGTGTGAGTATGGCTGGCAGCCGGGCTACGAGGAGGAGTAGGGCTTGCATATGATTTCCAGGATTTCGGTGAAACTACTGGTCCTGCGTCTACTTCGTCACTTTTCAAAAGGCCAAGCATCCGTAGGGCCTCCATGCGCACCACCTGGGGGTCAGACGACCTGTCAATGGGCATTGTTTGATGAGGGCCTGGGGGACAATCTGACTTGTGGGACTTCATGATGATGTTGGCAGGAAGCTTGGGTTTAGTTGCTACAGCAGGTGGGGTCTTTGGTTCTAGGGCCTCAGGACTGGAGATGGTTGAGGCCAAGAGAGAAGGTTGTGTGTTGATACTGACAGGTACAGGCCGACCAACAAGGGGTTTTGAAGGTGTTGTCTCCTGGACCCCGGCAGGGGCTGTAGGACCTTTCTTCACGGAGACGTTCCTGCGGAGATGCTCCAACTCATTGTAGGTTAGTGGACCACGCTGCTCTGCCGGCACTGGATGACCACTCTTCTCTGGCTCATTATCCCTGAAGTCTGTCGGCGGGGGAATCGGAATCACATCCAGCTCTAAAGGGGCACTGGCATGGTGCTTTGAAGGCTTGCTGTCCACAGAAATGCCTTCAGGCATGTTGTCAACAGAAACAACTGTGGGTAAAGGGGTTGAAATCGTCCTATCAATTTGTGAATTAGTGGCAGGGTCAAAGGCTTCGAAGAACCTGGGCACAGTTTCTATCTCTGGGGAATGAAAATCCTTGACTACCTTTGGGAATGTGGGCTCAGTGATTTGGGACTGTAGGTAAGTGACAGCCTCTGGGCTACTGGACTGGACTGCTTTGGCCTCTGCCTTTGCTAGTGCCTTGATAACAGCAGCTGTGACTGGCGGGGTGCTCTGGACGGCTTTTCCTGGGGCACTGAATTCAGCCTCTGGCACCTTGGGGTGGGTGTTTGCCCCTGTGGCATTGAGCTGTGTATGGGCAAGTCCATTTGCCGGAAGGGGTGTCGGCACTTGGACAGTCGTCTGGTCTATTCCTGAGTTGTGATTCTTGTGTGAAATATCTAGAAGACAAAACGAAACTGCAGGTCTTATTTTTCTATCATATTGTTAATGGTAACAAAGATTAGCTCACAAAATGTTCAGCCATAATCTGGGCATATCTGTTATTCTCACGCATGAGCTAATTCTGCTAAAGCAACTGCATAGCTACTAACAAACCACAGAATTTATCAAGATTTAACAAACTATTAACAAACTGAAGGTACTCACCCTCCAGTCTACTTGGAGCCATTGGAAGTTGGCTATGTTTGGATGCCAGATGTCCAGGGTCTGGTTCATAATTGGACAGGCCACTGTCCTCCTCCTTCTCCAGGGACTCAATGGTGGACACCAGGAACATGAGGGATGCTCGCTCCTCAGCTGATAAGTGTTCCAGACTGTCATCATTCTGCAACGCCCCCACAGCACAAACACACAACAATTCATTAAGGTTATCAATACAAAGAAGACCAACAAGGTGAGACATAAGACATTGACAGTGGTCATTTAAATGTCATTGTATTGTAGAGCTGTCCAGGAACGTTTATGTAAACATTCTTAGCTAGGCTAAACGGTATATTGTGGCCCAGTGAGAATGACAGACTTGATCAAAGTTACATTTTAAACATCACTGGTGGAATAACAAATGAGCTCAGCTACTGTAGCATTCATACAGCTTTCATGGTGCCTTGGCAGAGGATTGCATTGCAGTGGATATGACCTTTGATCAGCTCTCAACCCAACAGACTGGGTTCTGAACTGCCTCATTCTGTCGAGATTCTTAAAGCAAGACCCTTTCTGATGAAACATCTGGATCTCTTAACCACTCCTTAAAACAAGCCCAGTCATTTTTGAGTGGGAGATGGTGGATCTGAACTCTTTCTGTTTCAAGTATGTTTGATTAGAATTCTCAAAAGAAACAAAGATTTACAAATATAAACAGAATGGGCAATTCAGCTTTTAACAGACAAGAAAGCAAAGAAGACAAACAGAAATATGACATCAGAAACCAAAGTACAGACACCACATCACAAAAAAGAACCCCCATTTTCACTCATTCCAAAAAGACTGACTAATCTCAACCAGCACTGCTCCTCAACCCCTGTGTGCTGTACCCTGCCCCTTTCTCCTAACTCTTCCAGTGATGGGTTTCACATTCAACTGCAGTGATTGTACTACAACGGAAGTAGATATTTTGGCTATAATTTATAGTTCAATGGTGCCAAATTCTTGCATTGAGCTGATTCACTTTTTTTCAAATTTTCCTGTACGTATAATATATCAAATTATTTTCAAACATGGGTCATTTGCAAATTCAATGAGCCTTAATTACATTTCGGGGACCTCTACCTGTTTCTCGAAATTAGACAGATTAGGGATTATTGGTTGTTTAGGCATCCTCAGTCTTCCCAGAGCCTCAAAGACCAAAAGATGCCCTGACACTTAAGACCTGTTTCTATCGAACCTCCAGAACCAGGTTCTGTGTCTATCAGAGTCTCCAGGGGCCTCATGTATAAACGTTGCGTACGCACGAAAAGCTTGCGTACGCTGGTTTCCAAGCACACGTTGTGATGTATAAAAAATTACTTGACGTGAGAATATGCGGTCCGTCACGGAAACTTTTGAGCAGGCGTGAGAATGTGCGGGCCGTACGCAAAGTCTTGTCTGGCTCTGTAACATGACAAATTCTAACTG
>JACXGM010029549.1:0-13621 GCA_016801145.1 Umbra pygmaea
CACATCACAATATAATAGAACTACATGGAGGTGACCTACAACACTGACACATCACAATATAATGTATTTCCTCTGAACTTTCCTTCAAGGTGTCGATAAAGCGACCAGTCCTTACTTCAGTACTCCTGGATGAGGTAAAGGGAGGCGTGACGTTTCACCGACCAGGCGGCCTCCAGGATGTGTCTGGAGCCGTGCAGGTGACCGAGGCCCGTGCCCTGGGCTACCACATCTCTGAAACGGCCTCCAGAGTCATCCTGCGCTGCCCTTACTCCTCCCCCTTCTCCTACACCCTGGAGGTCAGAGGTTATTGCTACTTAGGCCAGTGGTTTGTGATGATGATGAGCTCTCAATGTATAGAGTCAGGTGAGGTAACTAGAGATGTCTGTCGTGGGATCCTTGAACTCGCAGGATAAGGGCGTGGACCTGGAGGTGGTCAACACAACGATTCTGTACCGACGTGAAGAAAAGCTCCTTGCCGTCAGCGTCACATTGGCCTGCCCTGTCAGTGAGTGCATGTTTTCTGAGTGCTACTTTGGACTGGGTTCATATCTACCCTCATTTCAACTTGCCTGCGTCTTCGTCTGGCCTTCTTCACAACTCCCCCAGATGAGGCCACGATGGACGGGGCGCGTGTGCTGTGGTCTTTCCCCCAGGGCCCGTCTCCTCTTGTCCAAGGGCCGTTCAGGACCTGGGGGGTGAGGATGGGTGTGGAGAGCCTGGTGCTGGGTCAGTGTGCCATCCAGGAGAGGGGATACAGTCTCCGCCTGAGGGAAGGGTTGATCGAGATCAGCATCCCGTTCGGAGCAGAAGGGACGTACATCAAGGTACGCGTGCGCACACACATACCCACATGTAAAAGAGAGATGCAGATGCACACACACACTACTTTGTTCTCAACCCAGAGTAGCGTCTTGGAGGGCCGGTTCAGCCAGTTGGTGTCAGTAGACCTGTTCTTCCTGTTCCAATGGGAGGAGCAGCGCTGGCCCCTTACGCAGCATCGCTCCTTCAGGCTCCTCAACACCCCCCAACTACCCTGGAAGCCCACACTCACCGACAGTGAGTATCATTCCTCTACAAATCTTCACTAGCTCAAATAAATGACTATTTACATAACATTTGTACAACAGTTGGGTGTGGGTTAAAATACATCAGTTCTATGTATTGCTGGATGCTGCATAATAATGAGGTACTCAACCAGGAGTCACTGAAACCCACATCAGAACATAGTAATAGAAGTACGTGAGGACCAGTCAGCTGGCTGCCCTGCCCACCATGTCATCTCCTTTCCCAGATACCAGCCTCTCCCTGGAGGAGTTCTCTATCACCCTGGGGGCGTTCCCTCCAGACGTGTCCCTCCACAACGTTACCGTGGGGGGCCAGGGGGGCACCTTGTCCTGGGAACTGGTTGCCTACCCCAACAGGACACACTCCTACCAGCTCCAAGTCCCTTTCTCACACCCGCGGGTTCTTCAGCAGGTGAGACTCTCCAAGAGCTGCGTTATTATATATTGATGTTACAGAACCGCAGTGTTTTTTTAGCCTACTAACCCAAGGCCACTGTCACCTTCTGTCTCAGTTTGGGCGTGGGGGATACAGGACGTACACCCTCCCTCTCTCCTTTGCCCTGACCATTTCACCCCACGGAGAGGTCTTCTACCATAACGCCACCGTAGTGAGTTATGTCCAAGAACCAACAGGTGGTTATTTACACCAAGATCCCTCTAGCTTATCGAGTCTAATACTGTTGATCGGCTGAATGACACGCTACTTCATTAATGATTATATAAAAGAATACTCTTAAAATGCCTGGTTGCAAAGATCGCTGTCCTTTGTTTTTAAATCCCCTAATCAGACTTCTCTCTGAAAATTGTAGGGCCCCCTCGCACACCTCTGCCAGCCCCAGACCTCCCCCAGCTAGAGGGTAGGTGTATGGAGAAAGACTTCCTGGTGCTGATGCATTATGGGACCCAGGGTCGGCGCTGGGAGCTCTTCATAGGAGCCCACCGGCTGGACTGGGAACTGGTGAAGACGGGCGGCTTTAAGGTGGAAACCAAAGAGAACCAGTTCAGCGTGTGGATCCCACTCTTTAGTCCCGGCGTTACATTCCAGGTGAGGACAGACCATAGCGGTTCAGTCGTCCACTTCCAAGAAACTTCTCACGGTTTGGTTTCTTCAGTCCAATGAAATGTCATGTTTGTGCGCTGACCTGTCATATTTTACATCACCTCCTTCTGAAAATGTTTCTGTATTTTTTTTGGAGATAATCAGA
The DNA here is from genome assembly GCA_016801145.1 of Umbra pygmaea. Taxonomy (NCBI): domain Eukaryota; kingdom Metazoa; phylum Chordata; class Actinopteri; order Esociformes; family Umbridae; genus Umbra; species Umbra pygmaea. The sequence continues at coordinate 2,270 of JACXGM010029549.1, forward strand.
GATGAGGAAATGTTCACTAAAAGGCTTGCTTCTTGTGAGTTATCAAGCAAAATAAATGTTTGAAGCGACGACCACATTTCAGTTAGTTATGCGAAATACTTTTGTTAACGAAACAGTAAGGAGCATATTGTTTTTATTGATGTACCTGTAGTTTTTTTATTTTTACAAAAAATCCTGATTTAAAGATGGAGCTGAAGTAGGATGCCCTATTTACACCTCTCACTTTGGGGCATCAGATGGCTCAGTAGTTAGGGAGGCAGACTTGTAGTCAGAAGGTTGCTAGTTCAATTCCAGACTGTGCCAAATGTTTTTGTATCCTTGGGTAAGGCACTTTACCTTAATTACTCACAGGTCAGTCTTGTTCTTTGTCAACTTACCTGGTTAAACAAAGGTAAAATTACAAAATATTAACTAGGAAAGTACTTGTTGATTTGGTGCCACGTACAGTCTCTTAGACAATCCTACAATACTGTTTCTACATGCGTTAGGTTCAGCGGACATCCCACTGTTACTGATGAGATCGGTGGGCTTTAGAAGATTGTCTTAACCCAACTTAATGTGGCTATTTATCTCTGTAATTAGGTGAAGTGATTTCTATTCTGAATCTCTTTGAAGCTCCTGTGAGCCAACCATCTGTGTGCATACAACAACAAATTATCACTTTTGTCAGTTATTTTTTGTTAAATGTTTTTTGTTTAACTATTCTGTATGCATTTAGAGTCATTGCAGGTCCTATATTTCTATGGTGATTAGAAAGAATATTGTATTTTCTTCATCAATGAGTGTAACAGGGACTCTTTCTCCTTGGCTCCGCCTCCTCTCCATGTAGGAAATGAGTTTGAGGGGTCTTGTTGCCCAGGTGACAGTGAGTGCTGTGGATATAGACACAAAAAGAGTGGACGATCGTATCATCCAGAGCTGCAGCTTCCATGTCAAAGAACTACAGGGTAAACGCACGCACGTGCACATGCACGTGCACATACCAGTGGAGGTTGGTGAAAATTAATTGAGGAGGATTGGCACATTCATAGTTGACATGGAGGAAACGGATTGGTACCGCAGTGGGTTTCATGTGTGTAATGAAAACACATTTCTCCAGTAAAGACATTAATATGAGCCCATCTTCCTAAAAGTTTACCGGCCTTCACGGAAACTGCCCTTCTCTGCTCGTCCAAGTGTCTGAACATTAACATGTCTTGTGATACAGTTTGCTTACCAGAATGGAGAGTGCTGATAGTGACTGACATCTCACACAAAGTCCCGCCCATACATCCCAACCTCACAACGTTATTGGATCCAAGCTGTGTTCCGCAGGAGACAGACGGCACCAGGGCCCTTTTCAACTTCTCCCTGGACTCTTGTGGTACATTGCTAACTGTGAGTATGCACTGAGCAATAGTCGACAGACTTACTTCTGGAAGTCTTAGTGGTGACTACAGTGTGAAGTCTGTGTTACGTTAATAATATTTCCTCTTGAAGACATGTTGACAAATTATATCTGATCTAGGTTCAAGGGGATTTACTAGTTTATGAAAACCGGGTGCTGTACCCTCAAGAAACTTACTCCAGTGACCCCCGCATCTACAGAGAAGGGTAAACATGTTTCTTGTCAACAGTTTTGTACTTTATTTTCACCATGACAACCCAGCACTCTGCTCAATCTTGCTCTATTTAATGTTCCTCCATTTTACCACATCACACCACACTGAAGAAAACAATTGCATACCACTATCTTTAATTATTTTTCACTATACCAAAATACAATCTCTAGCCATCCATTGTTAATTTGGTTCAGTGTGTAGTTAAACTAATCTCTTTTCCAGTCTTCTAGTGTTTACCTGTCAGCCTATTTTGTTCACTATTTGGTCATGTTGTTTTTGTTTTGCAATACATCTGTTTTCTACCACATTGAAATTGATGACAATTGTCTGTTTCAGGCTGACTTTTCAATGTCGCTACCGTACGAGAGACACTGGCACTGTCTCCAGTGAACCTCGAGTCCCCTCAGCCTTTCCCCGATCACATCTGCCTCACAAGCGCACTCGCAGGGAGGCCTCCAGTAGAGCTGTGGGCAGTGGACAGTATATGCTTGTGGTCGGTGTGCATGCAGTGCTGGTGGAAGCTTTGCTGCTGCTATACATATGCTATATTTGAATGCTTAATAAAAATATAAACATGTTTGCTGTTTGTTGAAATCCTTACAAAATATATTTAAAGAGTGTAGTGGGAGAAAAGACCTGGTGAAAATTTGCAATACACCACACCTTTCTGAAATGCATTATTGCTGATTACACAGTTCAAGCTGTGAAAGTGATGTCATGGTATATGGTCTCTTACAACAGTTGTTCTCAAACCTTTCCTGTGGGACTCAGACATTTCTCAGTGTTGTCATAGCCCTGAACTAGCTCACCTGATTCAAGCAGGTACGGGCTTGATGATTAGTGGAAAAGTTGGTTCAATATGCTATTTCTGGGATACTTCTAATCCATGGCATGGCTGGGGATCCTCCAGGAGAGGTTTGAGACTGTCATACAAACAGGGTGCTTTGGGGCTCTGTGTGGGGTAATGGGCTAAGCCGCTGCCTTTACAAAACAGCTATGTTACGTTGGTTGCGGTCTGGTCCTGACCATGCTTTAATTGTGTTGTAACTGGTTTACAATATACCATAACTCAGCAATGAATCGTGCCTAGGAACAGCTCTTAGGTGTGGTATGTTGGCAATATACCACACCCCCTTAGTGCTTACCTATACTGTATATTTAAAGATGCATTGTGTAGAATTTTGCTAAGTGAAATAAAAATGAATTTCCCTTTTGGTGTCCAGCCTCCAAATCCTGATAAAAGACAACAGGTGGTGGATGTGTAACTAATTTAGGTTTCACTGAAGGAAACCATGTTTAAGATGCACTATGATTCCGAGCCCATAATATAGTTTGCATGGCTGTCAGATTAAATAAACCAATACATTTCAAATACACTTAAACAAGATGTGTTGAAAATGTAAAACATTCTTTCTTCACCCATCCAGACATGGTAAAAGTAATCATTAATAAAAGTATGCCAGAGTTTCTATAAAAGTATGCCAAAGTTTTCTTCACCTTGTACTCGAAAATAGAAAGACTATTGATTGACAGCACATATTTCACATCTATCCCCGTCTTTCTCTAATAATTTTCTGTTATGGCAAGGTATATGTCCGCTACTACTTTTGAATGTGTTACACATAAAGGACTCCCCCCCTGCACCCACAACTTTCATGGCATTTTATGTTCCATGCTATGTTTAGTGACCACTCGTTTGCATGTTATTGAGGTGTGAATGAATGAGGGAGAACGCTGGTGGACCACTCATACTGGGCTCTTTCTGTGCCCCCACATCTGTCTTTTTTTGTGTGATTCTCATACAAATATCTGTTCCTTCACATTGCCACTCTTCAGAATTTTGGGAAAGCCATATTGTCATTCCTTCCTCATTCCCTATTTCACACTCATTACATCTGTCAAACCGTTTCCAAGAGCAGCGATACTCATTCCTGCTCCCGCGAGCCGCCATTCTGTAAGTTTTTCATCCAACCCCAGTTGCAACTAACCTGAGTTAGCGTTCATCTTAATAATGATTAATGTCACCTGTGCTAAATTTGGTTTGGAACAAAAACCTATGGAATTGCGGCTCGCAGGAACATGGAATGAGTATCACTGCTCTAGGCACAGAGGGTCTAGTGCCCTCATTTTCAAATCTGGCCCTTGAATCTAAGTCCACTCCATTTGTTCATTACAACCCTGTAATTCATCATTTATTTAAGCCTAATGATGAGGTAGAACAGGAAAACCAGCAGGCTCTGGCCCACGTATGGCCCATGTGTTAGATTTGAGCAGTGGTCCTCAAACCCTTCCATGGAGGGCCTAGTGTATGCTGGTTTTTGGTCTTTCCCTTCAATTAGAGCATAATTAGGACCTAGACTGCCAGGTGTGGGGAGATCTCTCAACTCCATCAGGCTTGTACAAGGTAAAAGCAAAAACCTGCATACACTAGGCCAGGGGTATTCAACTCTAACCCTACGGGGTCCGGAGCCTGCTGGTTTTCTGTTCTACCTCAACATTAATTGGACTCAGCTGGTGTCCCAGGTCTAAATAAGTCTCAGATTAGAGGGTTGCAATGAAAAAGTGGAGTGGATCTGGCTTTGAGGTCCAGAGTTGAATACCCCTGCACTAGGCCCTCCATGGAAGGGTTTGAGGACCACTGGATTTGAGTATGCCTGGTCTAGTGTCTGAAGGTATTCACTCTTACCTTGTAGCTGACTGATTGATTAAGGTCACTTATTGTTACCAATCTCCCCTCACCTGGCAGTTTAGGTCTTCATTGGGCACTTCATTTAAGGGAAATACCAAAAAACAACATACGTGGAACCAGATTGACACCTGTATACTACATTAAAATGTGAAATGTCTTCAATTACATCTCTATGGCACAGTGTGCATTCTCCCACTTAAGCCTTCCTTCCATCTCTATGAGCTAGACTGTTCAACCATGTGACCTAATTAGCTGATTAATTACCTGGGCATCGTTAAGATTCCAATGAGTCAATATTCTAATGAGATTCACAAAGCCACAGCTTGATTATATAAGTGTCAGAAGGAGGTAAAGGAACTCATCCACTTTTCTGCTGTCCAGGATATTGTAAGCACATGGTTTATGCTAGCACATGGTATTTGCTAGTTTGTGCAGGTTAGCAGGTGTAGTTTACTAGCAATTTCTGACTAGGTTTAGACACTTCTCTTGATCAGTGACAATGGCTTATTTGCTGGGGTGAGTTTGGAATCGACATCATGTTTCTTGATGTGTAGCCTAGCCGTGACCTTTGCTAATTAGTTTATGGCTTTTTTGTCCTGCAGAGTATTTGTACTCCTATCCGTGTGGCCTAGAGTAAAATGTGCTCATTCAACAGGTAAGACACAGTGGTTCAAGCTTTCGTACTAACTAAACTCCAATAATTCAAAACTACGTAAGGTTCATCAGTGGACACACCTGAGTGACTTTGTTGTTGGTTCATGTAGTGGCTGTTGAGACTGAATGTCGTGATCGATACCTTTTGGTAACGACCAACCTCTTATTTGCTGGAAATGAACCTCGCTTTGAAGCTGTTGGTGAGTATTTGTTTAGCCTTTAAGTTTGGTCAGCTTTGTTTACATTTGGCCTGATTGACTTTCTGTTGACTCTGTAGATGCCGATGGCGTCTACCCTATCACAGAGTTGTACGGGTCAGCATGTGGCTACATGTTCAGTGTCCTCCCCCTACTTGGCCACGCTGAGCTTAGAGCGTCTTACTTCTCCTGTCACGCTGACAACCAGGTACATAATCTTACCATTTCAAAACATGGGCTTTTACAGTCTTGTGTAGTTTTGGGGCCAGTAGTTCAAGGTTGTTTTCTCTTAGGGTGATGAAGTGTTCCTGTTCAGTTTCAACTTCATCACAAGCGACGAGCATGGGGAGGAAATGACCTACGCTATAAATGAGACCTGTGTTGTCTCTCTACCATGGTCTCCCAGAGAAGTCAGCTGTGAGGAGAACTACATGGAGGTATAGATGTAGGGCTGTATTTTCAGAAAAGACCTGGGCTAAGGTATCCTAACCATGTAGGATAATGACACCTTGTAATTTTACCTACCAGGTGTCAGTGAAAAGTGATGTTTCCTGTCCGTTCACTAAAATGGCGACGGGCTGGACTCCTGCCTCCTCTGCTGTAAGCTAAATGTTATACATCAGTGGCTTTCGATAGCCTTCAAGTTTATTGTGGGACCCCCATATTAGATGTATCCCAGAGCTAGCACCCCTGAACATCTCAATTAATGTTGACCCTTTAACCTGCTTCAATCAGGTGAACTCATTCAATGCTACATTAACTTATACTACCAGGGATTTCCCAGAGGTATGTGCCACTGTTCTAATGCATTGCATATTCCATCTCACGCTTTGTCTTTGCACCGAACAGGCCCACCGTGTCGCCACGTCTACCTGGCAGGTGATGTTTCAGGATGGGGACCAGGCGCTGATTCCAATGTCCCTCTCGGCGGCTCGGGTTCTGGGCTATGTGTTCCAACTCACACAGGGAAGGCTGGTGTTCCGCACCCCCTACAGACAGCCACATTCTACTGTAACCATGGTAAGGAATTTGACTGTTTTTGCTTAAGTACAAAAATCAGTGAGGCTTGTGTTAAAGACTCCAGACCCCAACAGCTCAATCATTGTGCTGCCATGTTTCTGACACGACAGACTAAACTGTTTCTCAGCGCTTTCAGATATTCCGAACTCTGACCGTAAGTTTGGAATTTTGCACTGTGGTGTCAGTGCAACATTCTCTAACTGCAGTTGGATTCATTGTAGGTGTTTGACTTCCTGATTTGTATTTGTCCTGTGTTCTCAAACTCTATTCAAAAACTAGTTTCAAATGTTGTAATGTCAGTGGCTGAGTTGGGAATTACTAACCATGCTGGGAAGGTGTTTATAGTGCCTGTCAAACATGACCAGAACCATTTTGAGCTGTTTACGGGTCTGGAGTGTTCTAATCAGAACAAATATCCTAATGAGTGCTGTTAGACATATAATATATGTTCCATTGTAGGTGAATGGGACGAAGGTGGAGGGAATCCATCCCATATTATTCTCCAGGCAGAGATGGGTTGTCATGATGGTGGACCTCAATGTGGCTTGTAACACCAGTAGGTCTTTCAGCTCTGTTTGCACAACGTTTGGGTCGGCTTAATAGAAGTGTTCATTTCCAAAACCTTAAGGCCTGGAAACTGCTGGTTTTGTCCTATAATGGAACCTGCCTGGTGTGCCAGGTGTAAATGAGTTCTAAAGGTACACTGACAAAATGACGAACTGGCCTTGAGGTGCAGAGCTACTGTGGTATAATGTATTGTAGACAGACTGTCAGCCTCTAATGTTAATGAATTGTGGATGATTGCAGTGACTCAATCAGTCCAGGCTGATAATGGATGTATGCCAATTAACAACATTGATGGTTTTGCCAAACTTGATCTTCAGATTTATTGCATGGTAAAATGTTGTCTTTCCAGATGACGGGGTGTATGATGGCGCTGGTTTGGTCTGGGAGACTCCAGCTCTGCTCTCCCCAATGCTGTCTGGCCTCTCTGGATTGGACAGCTTGCAGGTCGGTATGGGAATGGACGGCCAGCTCCTGGATGCGTCAGTTGTAGCAGGGCGGGGCTATAGCCTGGCAGTCAGTGACATCACCATCCAGATCAGGATCCCCTTCAATGCGGTGGGAGGGTATAGAAATGTAAGTGGGCTGCCTCTAGACCATGTGGGTAGGATTGCTGACACACTAATTCACCTTGTACTCAAATTAATTTCCCCAGAGTTTTGTGCTGAACAACACGTACTACGAGGTTTATTTCTGTCATCTCTACTTTGAACAAATCCTTGTGGACAATGGTGGTGTGGAGACCAGGCTCCGCCTCCACCGACCCATGAGCACACCCCTTCTGTGGCAGGATTCCTTTGTCCATAACAGTAAGAATTTCTAGTACTTAATATTGTTCCTCCAATCTACAAGGACGTGTAACATTTTGTCTCCCCATCCAGAAACTGTTGTTGAGGAGCGAGTGTTTGCTGTGCACTTGGGAAACCTCACTGAGGATGTTGACCTGGTTGCCGTGACTCTCAATGGACATCACTTCTCTGTATTCGAGGCGAATGAGAGCCACTACAACATAACAATGGTCCCCCAGCCAAATAGCACCCTGCATGGCTATGTTCTTAGAGTCCCGTTTGAGGATGTCGTTGTTCACAAGCTTGTAAGATTGGTTTCTAATTTTGGCAATCAAATTTGCTATGCCTCACGCACTTCAGATTGTTTACTACTCGTGTTAATTTCATGTTCAGCTTGGTATTTGTGGCTGAGCTCGTCTTTGTGTCCATAGCACTCTGCAGAGGGGGTTTTCCAGTACACGTTGGATGTGAACTTCACTTTGGCCATCCTACCACAGGCAGCGCCATTCTTCCTTCTGGCATCTGTTTCTTCTAACTTCCTTGATGTCTGTAAGTTAACTATTCAGCTGTGCATTGCAATTTGTCGCCATTAACCAATCGTTAGTTCTGGATGTTTCATTGCCATGGATTCAGTTCATTTAAACCTGCATGAACTGGGCTTCCAAGGGTTTCTCAACGGTCTTCGGGTAATAAGCTGCTTCCTGGGAACCTGATGTAGCCCAGATACTAGTTTCTATATTACCTGCGGTCTTAACCCTTTGCATGCACCTTTACAAACCACTGGAACATGCTTCTCATCAGTTCCTCCAGAATTCATTGGTGTCTGCAAGCCTGGAAGCATCGTTTTTCAGATGGACCACAAACCATTTGACTACCTGTGGGAGGTGACCATTGGTCCTTACCTTCTTACCGAAAACCTGGCATCCAAGCGTGGCTACATCATGCAGAACGACAGCAAGAGCCTTATCCTGGAAGTACCCGTCTTTACTGCCGGCTACAACTACGAGGTAAGATGTTGGCGAATGTAGTGTCTTGACTAATACAAAGTGGGATTTCTAGACTTAAAATGTGTTTCTTAGGACATCCATTTGACTGCATTTTTCGGAACATTTGAAATAATCTCGAGAGATCCCAGGACCTTGGCGGTTGTACGAACTCAATCAAAACGTTGTCTCTTCCAATCGAAAGAGCTTATAGGTAACTAGTTACTGACATGCTTGACTCTTGGTTTTTCAAGGCAATGATTTTGTTCATGAATGGGCGCTTAATTTGAATTAAAACTAGTATTTCTCTACAGTGTGTTCTACCAAAGGAGTGATGACTGTAGTGACTAATGTGACAGATGTTGTACCAGGAGCAGCACCCAACCGAACATCCCTTGCAGACCGCACTTGCAGGCCCAAGGAATCTGACAATACCAGGGCTCTCTTTAGCTTTGGTTTTGACACCTGTGGAACCAGAGTCCTGGTAACGTTTAGGCTTTTGACTACCATATGTAGTTGGTAGACATCGTAATGATTCCCAATTAGTCGTTAACTAAAGAATCAATAGGTCTTCAAGCTGAATTTTCTTTGTACTGTTGAATTTGTCCTGCAGTAGCAAATGTGTCTTTCTCTTCCAGGTTGACTATCCGTTTGTTGTTTACGAAAATGACATCAGAATTGAGAAGTCAGATTCTGAAGAAACTCCAGGCAAGGATAGTGGGTTAATGTAAGTTCTGCCACTAATGTAAGGCTTTTGGTTGACATGAGGAAACAAGTTCAGCTTTAATGTTTGCTCTGTGGATTCAGGGTGACTTTGCGATGTGTTTATCCCCTGAGTGGCCTACACAAGTTGTTTGCTTATCGGAGGTTTGACGCAGACTCTCCTGGAAGTGGCACCATGCTGGTGACCGAAGTTCCAGTAAAAAGCAAGTATCCCATCTGGCTTATTGAGTAGTCTGTTCTGAAACAAACAGTTTTTACAGCATGTGCTCTTGACTCTAGGTTCGCTCACCATTACCAAGCCCCCAATCACAGCTACCACCATCGCACAAACTAGCTTCAAAACCACTAGAAGGCCACTCGCCTTCAGTAAGATTGACCGAAACATCAACAGTGATAGGAATCTGCCTGCCATCAGACCTACAGCTAAATATGTCAGACTCTTCAACTGGGAATTGGGCAAACTTAAAGAACAAACGACATACAGTCCTGAGTCTCCCTATAAAAAGGTATGATTCACTGAGCAGTAATTGGTCTCCTATTGTATTACCAGAATGGATCACTACAAGTTCTTTCTCCCCAGGGAACTACGAAAGCTACTGAGTGACTCCTGTTCAGCATTTTTTGACTGCTGTATTTGTAATTCTTAATAAAGATTATTTTCTACATACCTTGGCTGCATGTTGGTGTTCATTTAAGAGCTTAAACACTGCTGTGACTGAAGTCTTGTAGAGTTCAAAGGGGTAATTACGGTAATGTGGCCACTGAATTCAAACACTAAGGAAATGGGGCTTCACACTTAAGCTCGGAGTATTATCCTAGATGGATTTTGGTTCAAGGTGTGGCTTTTCACAAATGTGTTTAATGTAAGATCTGATGCAAAATATGGATGCCTGGATGTTTCCCCCTGGTCACTGGGCTGATTACAAACCCTCACTGATGCTTTTTCCTCAAGGCCCCCTGTTACAGTTTGAGTTGTGCTTTGACTTCTGTAACCATTAACTGACTGTAACGTTCTGCTTGCTTTTGCATTGTAAATGTTCATGACCATCATTAACCAGTATTACATGGTTCTCTGGCTGCCTACTACAAATTACCATTTCATAATGGATAAACATTTGTCAAGTGGCAAATTATTATACTTTTTTTTAAATTTACTTCTACTGGAGCGACAGACTATTTTAATTTCAACTTTGATTTTGGGAACTTAGTTTTTCCAACTTACTGGGTTTAACAATTGTTAAATTGGAATGTGAGTTTGTAGTGGCTGCCATCAGTCAGTGGTTTGGGAAGTCCATGATCGGGGACTATCATGCATTGCTTCAGTGTGTACTGTAGCTAAAAGTTTAAACTGTTAAGAGTTATGCATTATGTAGGAGTTAAATGGAAAGCACTACATACGACTGTCAAAGCACATCACTGGTGTCGGAACACATTGCATCAGTTTGTGGCATATTGGGCTGATGGGGCAGTAAAAAGGCCCTATGAAATATTAGGCAGGTCATAATGTTATGGCTGAGGTGTGTATTGGGATTGACAGTCATACAAGTGTCACAATATAGGCTCATTTCTGGTAATCAGTGGGAAAATTTTTTCCTCAAACATTGACATTTTCATCTTGGCAGAGTTCTATTACCATATTTACCACATGTTATTTGGCATTATGGGTCCACAGTTCATTCTGTTTGTTAATTTTACCCCCTCCCAAATGTTCTTGAATATTCCCCACTAACCCTGCTATATCCAGCAGTTCCAATCCCCCCCATGGACAAATGTGGGATAGATTGTGAACTGCACTCACATGGTTCATCCAACCACATTACTGTCACTGCCTAGTGCTGGAAGCCTGGGCAAAGTCAGAACATTCTGGTAGTTGTGATTATAATTTATTACATCCATGTGTTTGACAGGAGAAGGTGAAGACAATTCACTTTTAAACATGGCCGTAACTACCATTGAGGACACCGAGGTCATGACCTCGGTATTTTTTTTCTAGAAGTGTCGAAAATATATAGCCGACGAAACAGTTATCCTTGCATCAACGGACCGTCAGATACTGCTGTCATGTCAAAACGAAAGTAGTCGGCTGTAGCGGAGTGTTACCTTAACCAATTAAAGAACGCAATGCAGTGTCTC
>JACXGM010029551.1:0-13621 GCA_016801145.1 Umbra pygmaea
TTACACTAGAAAACTACGACTACACTATGGTGGTTAATTACACTAGAAAACTACGACTACACTATGGTGGTTAATTACACTAGAAAACTACGACAACACTATGGTGGTTAATTACACTAGAAAACTACGACTACACTATGGTGGTTAATTACACTAGAAAACTACGACAACACTATGGTGGTTAATTACACTAGAAAACTACGACTACACTATGGTGGTTAACTACACTAGAACACTACAACTACACTATGGTGGTTAATTACACTAGAACACTAGAATACACTATGGTGGTTAATTACACTAGAACACTACAACTACACTATGGTGGTTAATTACACTAGAACACTAGACTACACTATGGTGGTTAATTACACTAGAACACTAGAATACACTATGGTGGTTAATTACACTAGAACACTAGAATACACTATGGTGGTTAATTACACTAGAACACTAGAATACACTATGGTGGGTAATTACTTTAGAACACTAGAATACACTATGGTGGGTAATTACACTAGAACACTAGACTACACTATGGTGGTTAATTACACTCGAACACTAGACTACACTATATCACGACACACATACACAATACTGTAGACAACACCCACATACAAAATGGCACACATACACAACGGCACACGTACACCACAACACACACATACGCACACATACACAACACTAACACACACACATACGCACACATACACAACACACACAACAACACACAGCATAGTAGGAGATGGCCAATTAGAGCCCAAGGCCTGCTAGGTCCTAGGCTCCTACCCCCTAGTCTCCTTGCCCACTGAACTCAAAGAACAGAGAGCTGCCTTTGTACCTTTAACTGGATGCTGCAGTTATGATCCAGACTGTAGGACTGCTGAAAAAACTTCCCATTCTTTACGTTGATGGTGGCTGCTGCCAGTTTATTCACCATGACGTCTGTAAGGCTCAGTGACTCATCTAGCTTGCTGCCTACACTGCCCGTGTTAGCGTGCGTGCGTGTGTGCGTGTGCACGCTTACATGCGCACCACTGAGACTAAAGGTTTTACATTAGCAAATTCTCTTTTCACCTTTTTCATAAGTAAAAGGGTTTGTACTGCACATCAAAACTTTTGATGAAGCTGAATTAATGGATGGGCAGTATAAACACCTATAGTAAAAACTAGGGCACCATTACAAATACACTCACTGACCACTTCATTAGGTACGTCTTGCTAGTACCATGTTGGACCTCCTTTGTTTTCAGGACTGGCTTCATTGTTTGCAGCATAGATTCAACAAGGTGCTGGAAACATTCCTCTGAGATTTTGGTCTATATTGACATTATGGCATCACACACAATCTCCCGTTCCACCACATCTCAATCGTGCTTGATTGGACTGAGATCTGGTAACTTTGGAGGCCATTTAAGTACAGTGAACTCATTGTCATGTTCAAGAAACCACTTTGAGATAATGTGAGATTCATGACATGGCACGTTACCTGCTGAAAGTAGCCATTAGAAGATAGATATACTTTGGTTATTAAAGGATGGACATGGTCAGTATCAATACTCAGGTAGGCTGTGGTGTTCAAGCAATGCTCATTTGGTTCTAAGGGGGCAAAATTGTGCCAAGAAAATACCCTGCACACCAATAACAGAGATGTTATTCTGCATACTGTACCTTGGTTGTATTGAGTGGTTATTTGAGTTAGTGTTGCCTTTCTATCAGCTCAAAACAGCCTGGCCATTCTCCTCTGATCTCTGCCATCAACAAGGCATTTTTGCCCAAAGAACTGCCACTTACTGGATATTTTCTCTTTTTCAGACAAATCTCTGTAAACTCTAGAGATGGTTGTGCAGGAAACTCTCAGTAGATCAGCACTTTTTGAGATACTCAAACCAGCCTGTCTGGCACCAACAATCATGCCACGTTCAGTCACTGACCATGTCTACTGCACATGTCTAAATGCATTGACTTTCTTCCACGAGATTGGCTGGTTAGATATTTTATACACACACCCTCCAGTAGTCTCCGCTCCTCTGACTCTGGACTTCTTACCATTCTAAACTAGACTCTGTACCATGGGGGACCGGGCTTTCAGTGTTGCTGCCTCCATACTATGGAACTCTCTCCCTTCAGCCACACGCAACTCTGACTCCATCACCACCTGATTTAAACCCTACTTGTTCAGCTTGTCTTTCCCCTCAGAATAGCTTGCTCCTCCCTCAGCTCTAGCTATCCCTTATTATCCCTTTTTTAATTATTATTACTTATTGTTTTTATTACTTTGTACAATTGCTATTCAGTGTCTTTGGGTTTCTAGAAAGGTGATATATAATTCAAATGTATTATTATTATTATTATTATTATTATTATTATTAAGGATGCACCGAAATGAAAATGATTGCCTGAAACCGAAAACCGAAAAAGAGGAAACCAAGGCCGGAAAACGAAACACACATGTAACATTCAGTAATTGTGTTGCGGCCTGGGAAAACCCTTGACTTTCTTGGGGCTGAATACATCTTTGGAAACCACAAACTCTCCTGAAAACAAATTTGTTTGAATCACTCAGATATTTTTTATAACAACTGAAGTTACATCATTTTAAAGTTGACATGCGTCAAAAAGTGATGAGGGAGAACTGCATTCAAAGATTCCATTCTGTTTCATTCTATTTCTATTGTGATGCATGAGGGAAGCACAGACACTCAGCTCGACTGTTTCAAACAGATTATCTATCTATGAACTATTTATTTAAACATTACCTGCAGATATCGGTTGCATTCAATTAAAACTATTATAACAAATGATTATGCTAAAAAAAAATATATTTCATTATGTTGAAGAAGTGTCCAAAAAATGTTAATGTCATTGGGATCACTGTTTCAAGAAGGTATATCTAGCTCATCCTGTAAAAATCGTTTTTCACTCCAATTACAAATGTATAGCCTAAAACTTTAATGTATTGTTATGTTAGTAGCCTAATTCAGCAACTTTAGTACAGTTTTGTGCTATCATACATGTTTTATCCTCTACATTGGAGATATGGAGAGCATCACCAATGTGGAATTGGCTGTCAATTGATTCATACAGTAAATGACTACTTGTGTAGTAATCTATTAATAAAGCTAAATCAGCTGAATGCAACAGTGACCATATTAATGACATTTAAATGGTCAGAGAGCTACTACTCTCTTATATATTTATTGTTGCTTGACTAAACTTCACGTTCAAACAGCAGCGCAAAGAAGGTGAAAAAGTGAGGAGGGGCTTGCTTGCTACCATAGATTGTATAAGTACTGGATGGAGCCATGTGTGACGTCACCTATTGGTTTGTTAAGATCTGATTTGGGTCATCAAATTTGCCATTATGGGCGCAGACATCTTGTGTGCGGATGTGACGATTTTAGACAAGAGGGAGGAGTAATCTAACTAGCTTACAGATATTAATTGGGATGCTAATGAAAAACAGCATTAATGTTTATTAAAACATAATGTAAAACAAAATGTAAAGTTACTTACCTGAAAAAAGTTAAATGCCAACTCCTTTGAGTGTCTTGTCGTACAACCGAACGCCATAACCACGCCCTAAACGCCCCTTTGCTTTATCACCGATTTTAAAATCAACGAGACCAGTTGATCAGCAGAAGGCTTAAATCTAGCGATTGACACCATATACTCATTATGAAAATGTTTACTGAAGTAATGAATCAAGTATATCTCTTATTCTCATAGACTATTAAAGAAACCGAGCTCTTTTGCAACCAGGCGTATCACTTCACTGATCGGTTGTTTGGGTCTGTCTGCTGCAGCACTCAAAAGAGCAGGCGACGTCACAAAGCTAGCTTTCAATTTGAACAAGGCTTGAAAATCTGGCTAGCTAACATGTCCAAAAACCACTGAAATTTTCATCTAATATAGTGATAATGGCATAATAATGCAGGAACACCTTTTCAAAGATCAATAAACTTTTATTTCTAAAGAATATTTAAGACTGGAACTGGAAAACATTTTATATATCCACAATAAATGAACAAAACAACCAAAAACAATAAATAAAATGGATTCTCAGTCTCTGTTATAAAAAATGCACTGTAATAAAAACCTACACAATCAAAAATAATAAATTAAATGGAAATTAATAACCACACAACCAAAACAATAGTCTCTTTGGTAGAGAGAGAGAGACGAGGAAAACAAACAAGCGTGCAAATGGAAATTATTGCGGCCGTAAAAATGATTGATTTTTACTTATTTTTATTCATCATGCAATTGATTTATTGCGACAGGCCTACTGAAATTAACTGTTTTTCACAATTAATCATGGTTATTTTGTACATTACAATAAAGTTAAGGGTTTAACCTATACAAAATATAAAAAAAATCAATTTTGACAGGGAACACATTTTCCATCTTTTGGTCTATAGCCAACAATGAGTGAACGCATCATCCGACGGGTTCTTTCTTTCAGTCCGCCACACAGTTATACAGTCTATGCTTCAGAAAAGCATGCGCAGGTCGCGGTTTCTGTTTGCTTCATCACAACATTTTGGCCGTATTTTTTCGGTGATAAAAGTCAATTCAGTGGCCGAATATTCGAGGCATCCCTAATTGTTATTATTATTATTATAGTTCATTAAATGGCACTGCTTGGACTGGGTAAAAGCTACCGGGCCCTGTGCGGTGTGTGAACAGGGGCGTCGGACTGGGGGTTAAACCAATTCTGATTACCAGGGACCAAGGGGAGAGAGGGCCCTTGAAAAGCAATAACATGGGGGCCCATCAGGACTGCCTATGCATAGGGCCCAGGAGCTTGTGCTACACTTTGTGTGTGAATGCAAGTTCATGGTTTCAGCCGACATTGCAAGGCTACACAGTATCTTCTGTGGCCTTTATACAATAGGCTGTGTAACTTTCAGATTCCCCACCCCCTTGAATCCGGCCCCCTCTAGGTTTCTTCCTAGTTTCCACATACTAGGGTGTTTTTTGGCACTGTGTCTCCCTTGTTGTTGCTTGCTCTTTGGGGTTTTAGGCTGGGTATCTGTCAAAGCAAATTGCTATATAAACTTAAATTGACTAGGGCCCTATTAAATCCATTTGATTTTTTTTCCGAAATGTTTGAGTATGTTTTTTGTTATTCCACTTTTTATCTCACATTTCCATATAAACAACCTGGGCCAGTGTTTCCCAAATTTATTTGGTTACTGTACCACCAGGGGTCCTAGTACCCATGGTTGGTAACCACTACTCAAGCAGAAGTTGTTTGTGCAACAATTTTTTTCCATTCGGAACTGCATCTGCAACTGAACAACTATTTGGACATAGTTGCATTCGGAAGCTTGCATGGTACCTAAATATAGAATATACTGCTGTAATATACAATAGGCTATACAATAGGCTGCATTTACTTTCCATATGATCAAAGTTATTTCCTGACACATAGACGAAAGGCTGTTTCACAAAATGTGCATAGGTGTTTGTCATGTGAATATTCACTTTTTTATAACTACAATTTACAGGCATGAAAATTACTTTGCTTATGGCATAACAGAAGTCAAACAATTTAAATATTAAACGAGTTGACAGACAATGTAACATTTCGACAGAAATCGACTTAAAGGGGAACATTGACAAATATCTATATTTATAATCGTTATTTCACAAAGTTGTATCAAGCACATTTGTGTGGACAGAGCCATAAACTTATGCCGTAGCACTCGCGCTAGCTAGCTCGACTCGCGCTAGCTCGAGCCTGCTCTCCCTGAGTGAGAGAGCTGTCTGAGGAGCAAGATAGTCAAATAATTACTTCAAGCGATTTAGGATCATAGATAAATTAAAGAAATTCATCATTGTTCCCCTTTAAATAGTACATCTATTCATGCATTTGGATAAGGGAGAAAAAGCGTTATCTGTTTGGAAAATTTAGAATGGAGTAAATACTGTTGTTTGTAACTGTTTACACCACATTCCAGATTATATTTTACACTGATTTTCCTAAATAGTCTATGCAAATTACAGTCAGTATAATATAAGTCATCAACCGTTTGGGTATAAGTCAGATTTCATTGAACCCAATAAAAATAGTATTTTTTTCAAAAATAAAAAACTCTAAAATCACTTCCAAGTTATTATGCACAACATTTTCAAAACATTTTATGGGTTTTAAGGAACTGAAAATGGTCATTTGTTCAATTTAAAGCATTAGAAGGTCATATTTACTGAAATCAAAAGCAATTTCAATCAAACACATCTTAACAGGGCAACATGTTAACATAGGACCCCTGCTTTGATATCACCTTCACAATTCTTGGATCCATTTAACTTGTGAGTTTATGGAGAGTTTCTGCTTGAATTTCTTTGCAGGATGTCAGAATAGCCTCCCAGAGCTGCTGTTTTTATGCGAACTGCCTCCCACCTTCAGATCTTTTGCTTGAGAATGCTCCAAAGGTTCTCAATAGGGTTGAGGTCAGGGGAGGATGGGGGTCACACCATGAGTTTCTCTACTTTTATGCCAATAGCAGCCAATGACACAGAGGTATTCTTTGCAGCATGAGTGCATTGTCCCGCATGAAGATGATTTTGCTACGGAAGGCACAGATTTTATTTATGTACCATGGAAGAAAGTGGTCAATCAGAAACTACATACTTTGTCAAGGTGATTTTCACACCTTCAGGGACCCTAAGGCGGCCTACAAGCTCTCTTGCCATGAATCCATCCCAAAACATGACTCCGCCACCACCTTGCTGACGTCAAAGCCTTATTGGGACGTGATGGCCATCCACTACTCCATCCATCTGGACCATCCAGGGTTGAACGGCACTCATCAGTAAACAAGACTGTTTTAAAATTAGTCGTCTTGTATTTCTGGGGTCACTGCAACCGTTTCTGCTTGTGAGCATTGGTTAGGGGTGATCGTATAGTAGTTTTATGCACAACTGCAAGCCTCTGGAGGATCCTAAACCTTGAGGTTTGCGGGACTCCAGAGGCACCAGCAGATTCAAATGCCTGTTTGCTGCTTTGTAATGGCATTTTAGCAGCTGCTCTCTTAATCCGATGAATTTGTCTGGCAGTAATCTTCCTCATTATGTCATGCAACAATAGAGGATGGTCAAATTAAAATGTCATTTTCTGCAACAATATTTTTGTTAATGTGGACTTAATGCCAGTGCAGCTAAGTTTAACCTTAACAGCTTTAGTACAAACTAACTACTTTCAACTTATCATTTAGCATAGACTTTGCTTACTTAAGAGAGAACTTACGCACAGCTGGTGCAACAGGCTGCAGACCTCTAAACCCTTGACCTTTGTTAGTTGTGTTATCCCTCTTCAGGTAATGCTAGTATTTGACCTCTCACCCCATCCTCTTTCCTGCTCTAGGTACTGTTAGTATTTGACCTCTCACCCCTATCCTCTTTCCTGCTCTAGGTACTGTTAGTATTTGACCTCTCACCCCTATCCTCTTTCCTGCTCTAGGTACTGTTAGTATTTGACCTCTCACCCATATCCTCTTTCCTGCTCTAGGTACTGTTAGTATTTGACCTCTCACCCCTATCCTCTTTCCTGCTCTAGGTACTGTTAGTATTTGACCTCTCACCCCTATCCTCTTTCCTGCTCTAGGTACTGTTAGTATTTGACCTCTCACCCCATCCTCTTTCCTGCTCTAGGTACTGTTAGTATTTGACCTCTCTCACCTCTATCCTCTTTCCTGCTCTAGGTACTGTTAGTATTTGACCTCTCACCCCATCCTCTTTCCTGCTCTAGGTACTGTTAGTTTTTGACCTCTCACCCCTATCCTCTTTCCTGCTCTAGGTACTGTTAGTATTTGCCAAAGAGGACAGCCAGAATAATGGATTCTGCTGGGCTTGTGAGAAGGCCAACTTAAGGTGTAACGTGGCGAGGACATCTGAGGCGGCTCTAGAGTGCTTCCTGGAAAAGCATCACGACCTTGTCATCATCGACCACAGACATTCCAGATACTTCGACGCTGAAGCACTATGCCGGTAATTTATTATACGCTAGTGTGCTAGTAACAATTCAGTTAGAGGGTATTTGTTTTTTGTGATTATTTTACATTTGTCTTCCCAATTCCCTCTAATCCTGCCTTGACAGCAGCTCTGCAACTCCTTGTACAGATCTGTGGTATGATGAGGGAGACACATGGTACAACCAACCACATGTCCCCCAAGCCGCCGATTATTTTTGCATTGTTCACCCAACATGGATGCCTGCATGGATGATTACTTTCACCGACAATACTTCCACAATTTAATTTACTGGCACCCAATCTGAACACAAGGAGTTGCTGGAGAGCAACGTGGTAGGATAGATAATCTGATTTAGCTAACCCAAATCCTGGGCAGCGCTATGCCAATTTTGTGCTGCCTTGTGCAGGAAGCCCAGGGAAATTCAGAGAACCCATGGTCAGGCTTGAACCCATGACCGTTTTGACGTAGATTGTCCTGCAATGCAGCAACTTAGCCCACTACGCCATGCGAACCCCCTCATAAGGATAATTCTATTTATTTAGACACAGGAAGTGTATGTTTAGAACACTTCCTGTGTCGAATTGCAGTATGTATGGAACTGTCCAATTTTTGTGGTGTTGACACCGAAGTACAAAATTGTGATAATCTCAAACTGTGAAGTCCCTGGCAATTTCCAGTCCTACCATAAAAACCTGGATTTCCCTGTTTTAAAAACAGGGGTTTTCTAGTTTTTTCCAGTAAGCACTGACACATTGCTCAGTCCAGGCTGGCTAGTGAAGTCCAGTCCCAGTTCCTATTCATCCAGCTACATCCCATCACTCCCTCTATCTTTAGCCCTGGCCCGAACCAACAACACATTTACTGACATTCATTGACTCTGGATGTAAACCTTATTCATCTCAGCTGGCCTACAGATGCCGTAGCTTAATTTGTCTAAAATCTTGCTGTAACAGGAAATGTGAGATCTTAAATGGATTCTCAGGGAGTACAACATTTTGGAAAATGGCTATCTTCTTGAATCCTGTTCCAATCACAAATAAACGAGAAGCTAGCATTTTTTGCAGTCATCCTTGCAACAATAGAGGATGGTCAAATTAAAATATGCCATCTGTAGAGGGCACACGCAGGCCTCTGTGGAGAACTGAAGTCTCTTTATGGTGACTGGCTAGAGAGAAACCACAGTTGGGTAACCACGACTGCTACACTACATTCCTTCACTCGGCCTAGTCCTGCTCACAGAG
The DNA here is from genome assembly GCA_016801145.1 of Umbra pygmaea. NCBI lineage: Eukaryota > Metazoa > Chordata > Actinopteri > Esociformes > Umbridae > Umbra > Umbra pygmaea. Next base: position 9,222 of record JACXGM010029551.1, read on the forward strand.
CTGCACTACAGGGTCTAGTCCTGCAGGAAGACCTGCAGCATTTAGCCTTGTCGAGCTCAGAGTGCCAAATCACAGAGTCTAGTCCTCCTAATGAAGCTGCACCGCAGGGTTTATCCCTCACAGAGCTGTTCCACAGGGTCTAGTCCTCGTCAGAGAGTTGTTCCACAGGGTCTAGTCCTCCTCATGAAGCTGTACCACAGGGTTTAGTCCTCACAGAGCTGTTCCACAGGGTCTAGTCCTCCTTGTGAAGCTGCACCACAGGGTTTAGTGCTCCTCACAGAGCTGTTCCACAAGGTCTAGTCCTCCTCATGAAGCTGCACCACACGGTTTAGTGCTCCTCACAGAGCTGATCCACAGGGTCTAGTCCTCCTCATGAAGCTGCATCACAGGGTTTAGTCCTCACAGAGCTGTTCCACAGGGTCTAGTCCTCCTCACACAGCTGTTCCACAGGGTTTAGTCCTCCTCGTGAAGCTGCATCACAGGGTTTAGTCCTCACAGAGCTGTTCCACAGGGTCTAGTCCTCCTCACACAGCTGTTCCACAGGGTTTAGTCCTCCTCGTGAAGCTGCACCACAGGGTTTAGTCCCCCTCACAGAGCTCCACCACAGGGTGAAGTCCTTCTCACAGAGCTGCACCACAGGGTCTCTCTCACAGAGCTGCACCACAGGGTCTAGTCATAAATCATACCTCGAATAGCTGGAGCTTTGTCTTTCCACTAAACATTTCTTTCTGTTTCCATACAGGTCGATCAGGGCAGTGACCTCTTCAGAAAACACTGTGATAGTTGCTGTAGTTAAAAGGCAGGTTTTCCCCCTCTCTTTGTTTCTTACATTTTGCCTGTTGTGTTATAGTCATGTAAATACCAGAGCCTGAGGGCTATAGATGTAGTCACAATGGTTTTGTTTTGTGCTTCTGTAGGCCAGACAGGGAGGAGGCTTCTGTGATGCCACTTATCAACGCTGGCTTCAACAGGGTACGTCAAACACATGAACACCCTTCTGGTGTGTACACACTTATCCACAAGTCCTAAACATTGTTCTGACTGTACCTTGGTTCCCACTGGCAGCTAATGCCTTGGTAAATACTCCATCCAGCTAACATTAATCAAGATAACAAGGGACCACGTCTCAAATGACACCCTGCTTCCTATGTAGTGCACTACTTTTGACCCGATACCCGACCTACCCTGGTCTCAAAAAGTGCACTGCATTGAGGAAACAGGACGTCGATTGGGATGCAAGGCCACTGTACTATGTGCTCTGTGACACGGACGGTCAATGAGGTGGACCTGAAGACAAATATGACATGCCCTGCAGTGAAGAGTGTTACTTTAACATCTGTTTTGCTTTTAACTCATTACTAGTGTAATACAGATTAGCTCTAAGTCATTGTCATAACCAGATATTTGAAAATGTGTTATGTCTATTCAACCAGATTTACACTTCTGGGTTAAAAGCTGATGCGTGTTAATTCAAGTCCATAATGATTTTGGTTACAATTGTTGGGGCAGTTATCAGAATATAGTGACATTGTTAGTGTGTTTACATCTGGTGACCTTTGTTGGACTGTTAGACCATGTCTATCTTTGGGCCTGGTGAGCCATTTCATAGGTAAAGCATTTTAAATTGAATAGGGCATACTTTTATTGGGTCATTGTTAACCCCTGACTTTTGCCCCTCATCGTGAAGCATTGTGTTGTCCTCTAACCTCTGCCCCTACAGAGATACGTGGAGAACAAAAACATGATAACCCATGTTGACCTGTATTAACCCCTGACTGTTTAACCTTTGACATTTGATTTCTACAGCGATATGTGGAGAACACTAATATGATAACCCATGTTGACCTGTATTAACCCCTGACCGTTTAACCTTTGACATTTGATTTCTACAGCGATATGTGGAGAACACTAATATGATGGCCTGTTACAATGAACTGCTACAGCTGGAGCATGGAGAAGTAAGAGCACAGTTCAAACTGAGGTGAGGATCGCCTGAAACACACACACACACACACACACACAGTGACACAGTCCCATATGAAAACATAATTTCTTAGTAACGTATGAAACATTTTCTGGTACAGTGAGACAGTCCCATATTGAACAGTTATGTTGGAGTGAGACAGGCCCATATTAAGCTGTGCCTGGTGCAGTGAGACAGTCTCATATGAAACCGTTCTTGATGTAGTGCGACAGTCCTATATGAAACAGTTCCTGGTACAGTGAGACAGTCCCATATGAAACAGTTCCTGGTGCAGTGAGATAGGCCCATATTAAGCTGTGCCTGGTACAGTGAGACAGGCCCATATTAAGCTGTGCCTGGTACAGTGAGACAGTCCCATATGAAACAGTTCCTGGTGCAGTGAGACAGGCCCATATTAAGCTGTGCCTGGTACAGTGAGACAGTCCTATATGAAACAGTTCCTGGTACAGTGAGACAGTCCTATATGAAACAGTTCCTGGTGCAGTGAGATAGGCCCATGTTAAGATGTGCCTGGTGCGGTGAGACAGTCCCATATGAAACAGATCCTGGTGCAGTGAGACAGTCCATTATAGGACACTTCCTGAGATGACGTGTCCACTCACTGCTTGCAAATCCCACATTTAATCTGTAATTATGATTAAAATAATTGATTAGAAAAATGTCTAATGTAGTCTTTATAGAGTATATATCTACACTTAGCCCCTGTGATACATTTGAAGGTTAATTTTGACTCTGTCTGCATCACCCTCCAGGGCATGTAACGCTGTCTTCACTGCCCTGGAGCAGAGCCAGGAGGCCGTGGAGATCACTAACGAAGATCAGGTCATTCAGGTGAGTTTTTTGTCCTGTTCACTCGCTCTCTCTTTCCATCTCTCTGTAACCCCCCCTTCTTCCTAAGTTACTCTTCTCCTGATCTGGGACCTGCTGATGTCTTATGACAGCAGATACGGGTGCTGACTTGTGTTCTCCAGTTGTCAGAACCAGGCCCACTAGTAGCATCCTGATATTGATCCTCATATTGCTTTTAACCCCAAGCTCTATGCTATTTTCCAGAGACTTATTATCATTATTACTCAATCAATTTTTTTAATATAAGCCCTTTTTACATCAGCAGTTGTCACAAAGTGCTTTTACAGACACCCATCCTAAAACCCCAAAGAGCAAGCAACAATGTAAAATTGAAGCACAGTGGCTATAAAAAACTCCCTAGTAATATGCTTCCCAGGAAGAAACCTAGAGAGGATCCAGACTCTCTGGCTGGATCCTCTTCTGGCTGTGGCAGGTGTAAAGTTCAAGAGTGCATGTCCGATTAAAGCAAAGTTGTCCAGTTAAGGTCCTGCGAGTAGTCCTGGGGTCTGATCCACCAGGTATACAGGAACAAGGACAGTCAGGTGGGCTGTGGGGGCGGTGTCACCAGCTTTGGACAAGATCATCGTCAATCCGGGTAGTTCTGCGTTGTGGTCCAAGGACTCAGGTTGTCCTAGGTCATTGTCCTAGGATTCAACCGGACACCAGAGAGATTAGATGGGGCATTCCTTAAATCAACAGTATCTCAGCGTAGAATGCAGATTGAAACTCGTCCTCCAGCCAAACGAATGAAGCCTGTACTATAGTAAACTAGGCCCCATCCAGAGGGGTTGTAGAGGCATAATCGCTACCAGGCATGTATTATTTAAAAAATATGATTTAAGTTTAATGTTAATGTTACAGGCAACCTTAACAGGGAGTTTCCACACAGGCCCCCTGTCTCATATCAAAACCTTTTTGTTCTCGGTCTAGCAGCTGCGTTCTGCACTAATTGAAGTCTGTTTAGTGACTTTTCAAAGATTATCAATTAAATGAATGATTGCTAAGCTTTGCTAACTTCTGGAGACTGTTTACATTACTAATCAATGATCGCTAAGCTATTCTAACTTCCCAAGAGTGCTAATGTTATTAATAGATTTTTGCTGAGCTATGCTAACTTCACGAGACTGATCAACGAAAGATGAAACCCAACTGATATTCAGTCTGTTTTAGGAGAATCTGGGCTTGATCAATTGTTGGCCATTTGGCCAAATGTTCTACATTTCTCCTATTCACTTTCTTGCTCTCTTTCTCTGAATTTTGTTGTTTTGTATTCTGCTACAGTACGTGAACCCTGCCTACGAGAGCATTATGGGATACCAGCAGGGTGAGCTGGTAGGGAAGGAGATTCTAGAAGTGCCTAAAAGTGAAAAGAATAAGCCTGATCTCCTTGAAACCATAAACTCCTGCATACGGAAAGGAAAGGTGAGCTCCTCTTTAGATCATCTCTAACCCTCTTTGTGTTGATCTGTGGCGTGTTTTTCTGTCTGTGGCGTGTTTCTCTGTCTGTAACGTGTTTCTCTGTCTGTGGCGTGTTTCTCTGTCTGTGGCGTGTTTCTCTGTCTGTGGC
>JACXGM010029552.1:0-13622 GCA_016801145.1 Umbra pygmaea
GAGTAGCTTCGCGCAAACCAATCAAATATGCCCCTCGACAGAAGTGTGTCTTTCTTTGTTAATAAGTAAGCTTCCGCATTTTTGTCAAACACATTATCTCCAATCCGAAACAATTAATGCTTAAAGTAGCCCTAGGAAAAATTATCGCCAATGTGTAAAAGTACCCGCATTTGGCGGGTGGCAGTTGTTAATTTTCCACTCTGCACTGGGTGCAAGATAGGGTCCCTTATGTTGTTTAAATTGTTCACTGAATGTGTAATCCATACTTTACCTGCATTTGACTCCTCACTGCTCCACTTTACACCTGGTTTGCCCATATTTACTAAGGGTGCCAATATTCATGAATATAATCTGTGCAGAGTTAAAGCTTATCCCATTAATGTACATCTATTTTGTGCTAAAAATAATCAGATTTAGTGTTAATAAGAAGTCAGAAGTTTACATACACCTTAAACAAAGACATTGAAACTCAGTTTCAGTTTCAGAGCTCCTATAAATAATTCAACAATTCACTGAACCGGGTGGTTATACCATGAACACCACTAGTCACACTAGAGAATTTGCGTACACGAGGTCCGACCAGACGTGAGAGTTCGTACGCACGTTTCATAAATGAGGGCCACTATGTTTATGGTAGCTACCACAGCTCAAGGCTGGAGTTCTCACAGAGTAGCTTCGCAAAAAACAATCAAATATGCCCCTGGACAGAAGTGTGGCTTTCTTTGTTAACAAGTAAGCTTCCGCATTTTTATTTTACAGTAGCCCAATAAAAAAAAACATATTATACGTTGGACAATTCACCCGCCAGACTGGCTGGTAGATTAGGAAAAGTTATCGCCAATGTGTAAAAGTACCCGCATTTGGCGGGTGGCAGTTGTTAGTCTTCCACCCTGCACTGGGTGCAAGATAGGGTCCCTTATGTTGTTTAAATTCTGAATGCGTAATCCATACTGTACCTGCATTTGACTCCTCACTGCTCCACTTTACACCTGGTTTGCCCATATTTACTAAGGGTGCCAATATTCATGAAGACCACTGTGCAGAGTTAAAGCTTATCCCATTAATGTACATTTATTGTCCCTATTTTGTGCTAAAAATAATCAGAATTAGTGTTAATAAGAAGTCAGAAGTTTACATACACCTTAGACAAAGACAGTGAAACTCAGTTTTAGTTTCAGAGCTCCTAGAAATAATTCCTTGTCATAGGTCAGATGGTTTAAATACTATTTTAAGAATGTGAAATGTCAGAATAATAGCAGAGAGAATGATTTATGTCAGCTTTTATTTCTTTCATCACATTCCCAGTGGGTCAGAAGTTAAGATACACTCAATTAGTTAGTTAGCATTGCCTTTAAACTGTTTGACAAAGGTTTCAGGGAGCCTTCCACAAATTTTCCCAAAATAAGTTTGCTGAATTTTGGCCCATAACTTCTGACAAAAGGGGTGTAACTGAGTCAGGATCAAAGGTCTCCACTTCTGCCCACACATTTCCTATAGGACTGAGATCAGGGGTTTGTGGTGGCCACTACAAAAACAGTTCCATTTTTGTGTCTTCAGAGCAGAGGACATTTCTCCAAAAAGTACAATCTTTGTCTCCATGTGTAGTTGCAATAGTCTGGGTTTTGAAACAGTGGTGTCCTTCTTGCTGAGCGGACTTTCAGGTCATAGGACACATTTTACTGTGTTGTTAATGTGCATTTCTTTCTTTTTTTCAGGAATTCAAAGATGATTTTATTTACCAGCTGGCTGTTTTTGGTGATCCATTTTGTCTTTATCAGTGCATCTGAAAGTAAGCTATGCCATAGTAATTGTATGTATATTTGTTGATCACAGATGACTGTTACATTTTCTCTGTGACTTGAACGAACAGAACCACCATGTTTAAAGTTAAATAATGTTGAAAGCACAACACTATTACAATAAATTCCTTCAGTAATAATGGAACTTGTCTCTCTGATGATACATTTCTTATAGAATTAATCAGTCTGGATTGTAAAAATGAGAACCATGGAGTTCACGGCCAGAAGTCATTGCTGGAATGTGTTGTCAAATCTGTGACACCCGTCAGTATACAAGCACTGACCTGGAAGCGTGTGCGAGAGGATGGTACTTTGTTGGAATACTATGAAGGCAAGACATTAACAACCCCTGGATTCACATTAGCTGAGCCTGACTGGAACAACAGGAATCTAAATGTCTCCTTGTTGTTGACAAACACCAAGATGGAGGATGAGGGGGAGTATGAATGTGATGTGCTGACAGACGGGGGACCTGACACAATCAGAGTCAGGCTCAAGGTTACAGGTGAGTCGTGTTAGTCTGTCTACATTTCACCCAAGTGGTATTTTTAGAAAAAGGTATACATACAGTGGGTTACGGAAAGTATTCAGACCCCTTTTAAATTTTCACTCTTAGTTTCATTGGAGCCAGTTGATAGAATCAAAAAAGTTCATTTTATTTCTCATGAATGTTCACTCAGCACCCCATCCTGACAGATAACAACATGATTCTCATTTGCTCTGACATGCACTGTGAGCTGTAAGGTCTTATATAGACAGGTGTGTGCCTTTCCTAATCAAGTCCAATCAGTGTAATTAAACACAGCAGGACTCCAATGAAGGAGTAGAACCATCTCAAGGAGGATCAGAGGAAATGGACAGCATGTGAGTTAAATATGAGTGTCACTGCAAAGGGTCTGAATACTTATGACCATTTGATATTTCAGTTTTTCTTTTTTAATAAATTTGCACAAATTTCTACCTTTCTGATTTTTTCTGTCAAGATGGGGTGCTGAGTGTACATTAATGAGAAATAAAATGAACTTTTTTGATTTTATCAAATGGCTGCAATGACACAAAGAGTGAAACATTTAAAGGGGTCTGAATACTTTCTGTACCCACTGCATATGTTTATTAAAGGAGCAAAATAAATGTGAGCATCAACTACTCCTGAAGGCAATATCAGAATATATATACGGTGTATACTCTGGTCAGCCATAACATTATGACCACCTGACTAATATTGTGTAGGTCCCTTTTGCCGCCCAAAAGATGTTAATGCTGGTTCCTATAGAAAGATGTCAGAACACAGTGAATAACAAAACCCAATATTAGGCAGGTGGTCATAAAATCCTTATTTCCCTCAAAATTCTACAAACAATACCCCGTAATGACAATGTGAAAGAAGTGTATTTGAAATCTTAGCAAATTCATTAAAAATTTAAAACGAAAAAGCACTTTTACATACTGTAAGTGTTCACAGCCGTTGCCATGACACTTAAAATTGAGCTCAGATGCATCCTGTTTCCACTGATCATTCTTGAGATGTTTCCACTAGTGATGGCAGTTTGAAACTAAAGCTTCGAAACGTGCTTCAAAACATTAACTACAATTCAATTTGAACCACTGCTCCGAAGCTTGCTTTGGTATGGAAAAATCCCATGACATATGATGTCCGAACCAATAACTGCTTTATTCTCGGAATGAACCACCTGAGTGTTTTGCAGCAGCACCGCCACACGTGAAAAAGTCAATGACACTATGGAAACAGTCAGGACTGTGCTGCCACTGCAACTCTGCAGCCAGACCCTCTTGGCTGCAACTGGCACCGCCTCATTTCCAGTCTGAATTCTACCGTGCTCAAAGCATTAAAACATTGATGCACAACATTGCCTTTGGTTTGTAGTAGCCTCTCTGACAAGCATTCGTTTTTTCGTATCAATTTACTTTTATTACTATGGAAGCATCTGGGAAGAGAGGTTGTTCTGGCATGGGAAACTTTATTTTGATCGCTCCTGATAAGGTGCGCTGGCTGTTAAATATTATAATAAAATATTAGGCTAAATGTAAAGGTATAGAACTGTAACTGTCAGCAGCCTATTAGCTGTCTGAAGTGTGTATAAAAACATTAGCATTTTATAATTATAGGTCTATATGATTAGTGTAGCCATTAGGTTGTGAGGAAGAAAAAAAAAGTTCCTTATTAAAAATCTTTGAGTGTTCCCAATCCCACATACCCACTGGCCATAGTTACGTAAGCACAACGCACAACTTGTGCTATATTTTCCCATGAGCACATCCTCTGTTTCCCCAACCGCTCTCTCTCCAATAACCAATAACACACTACACAAAATAATCAGTCTTTATTTGTAATAACAATGATATCCCATTGTTAGCATACATGTTGCACTGTGTTTGTGTATGGGGGGGATAGGTGCGTGCACTAGATTTATTTTACTCATCTTAAAGACTCTTGTCTACTATCTAGTTAAGATAAATTAGATGCAGCTTTGGCACTTCACCAGGCGAGGTCGCTGTTACTGAAGCTTTGAGTAATGAACCCATTTCCAAACCAATTGTTCGAATTGGTTCAGAGCTTCACCAAAGCTTCATTTACCCATCACTAGTTTCCACAACCTGATTGGAGTCCACCTGTGGTAGATTCAGTTGATTGGACATGATGTAGAAAGGCAAACACCTGTCTATATAAGGTCCCACAGTTAACAGTGTAGGTCAGAGCACAAACCAAGCCATGAAGTCCAAGGAATTGTCTGTAGACCTCTGAGACAGGATTGTTCTGAGGCACAGATCTGGGGAAGGGTAAAGAAAAAAAATTGAAGGTCCTAATGAGCACAGTGGCCTCCATCATCCTAAAATGGAAGAAGTTTGGAACCACCAGGACTCTTCCTAGAGCTGGCCACATGGCCAAACTGAACGATTGGGGGAAAAGGGCCTTAGTCAGGGAGGTGACCAAGAACCCGATGGTCACTCTGACAGAGCTTCAGCATTTCTCTGTGGAGAGTGGAGAACCTTCCAGAAAAGAAGAGGACCATCCAAAAGAACAACCATCTCTGCAGCACTCCACCAATCAGGCCTGTATGGTAAAATGGCCAGCTGAAAGCCACTCCTCATTAAAAGGCACATGAGGGCCCACCTGGATTTTGCCAAAAGGCACCTGAAGGACTCAGACCATGAGAAACAAAATGATCTGGTATGATAAAACCAAGATTGAACCCAATGGCCGGCACACAATGAGTCACTGGAGAGCAAAGTTGCAAGATAATCCGATCTATCTATCCCAAATCCTGGGCTGCTCTATGCCAAATTGTGCTGCCTTATGCTTGGGGTCTGGAATCTCAGAGAACCACTGATTATCATAGAAATGAACACAAACAAGTTCAGATCTGTTCTACATGTGTGAGAGTTTGGTTTATACAATATACCAGAAGCCACATAAAACTATTGATCAATGGTGATAGAATCCTTTTTATGTAGCCATTTAAATGGGAATTCTGAGAGTGTGAAGGGACCACATAATTTATGCAGACGTAACACTATCCATCCACTGAAGATGTTAAATGTACTTATTCCTGTTAATTACTTGACTAAATTGGACTGCGCCAATATACAACCAAACATTTTTTACTTCAGGAACTTAGTATCCAGAGCAAAAACGTGTAGACAAAACATCTAGAAATCACTGACACAAAGAATGTTGTTAAAATAAAGCATACAACTTTCAAATGTATTTGCATGTTACAAATATCTGATAGCTAGGAGTCAATATAACTTCATGCTAGCACCTTATACGAATTGTCAATCTTATCAATTGAACTACACAGGAAATTCTCTTAATTTAACTTATTCTATAGGGTATTTGTTGAATATTTGTATGTCATTTTTACAGTTTCCACCTCTGCAGATTTAAAAAACATGTATCTTCCTATTTGTCTTTCAGCGAAGTACACTTCTCCAGTACTGAGCTCCATTCCTAAAAACAACATTAAAGAAAACCAGCCTGTGACTATTTTCTGCAACTCAACAGGCCAGAACGGGATGATCTGGTGGTTTGATATGCTTGACCAAAACTGTACACATGATGCTGAACTGGAGACAAAAGAAAATAATGATGGACTGTTTAGTCTTTCCAGTAGATTAACAGTGCAGAAAGCTACATCAAGTAACTCACTTTACACATGCAAGGTTCTCAGTACCACTGGATTCCAGAAAGAAACAGCATCATTTCAGCTCCAGTTTGACCCCTCCAGTAAGTTCTAACATGGCTGTAGCCATGGCTTTGTATAATGTTGATATTTTGTCAAAGCAAACCTCTCAATCTGCCTTATTTTCTCAATATCTGCTACTAGTTTTGAAATAATTAATATTAATAATTAATAATCAATTTAGTCTAGTTTGACTAATATTGTGTATATGTTTTCATAACATTAACTTTACGCCTGAACACAATACAAATAAGCCCACTAAAGTGTTTAGTTAAATGAAATTATAACATTGCCCACTACGCAAGGTTAAGCTGTAACATGGATCAGCCCTAACATGAATCAGGAGTGTTTTCATTGTGTTAACTGAACTGTAAGGCCTTCTCTTATTGTTATTCATTTGTATGCATATTTTCTTTTTTAATTTACTCTAGGTATGAAGCAAAATCTGCCAATCACTATAACGTTGGGTGTCCTAGGTCTGGTTTTGTTTCTGTTCATTGTATTTCTGACTGCTGCTCTGCTCTCTCAACAAGGTGAGTACATTAATTGCCATTTTCAGAAAGAATGTTCAGGAAGTAGTACATTTATGACATGCAGTATATGGAGACCGAAAATATGAATATTGTTGAACCTCAACCAAGAATAAATATTTTTGCATCACCCTCACCAAGCGTTTGGGAAAAAACATGAGAAGTCCCTAATTAAGACAAAATGGTAAATGGAGTTCATATCTTAACAGTGACCTAAATGATCAGGTAAATGGAGTTCATATCTTAACCTAATGTAACAATTCACTCCTGAAGGTAAAAAAACAATCATGTTTATTCCATAAAGGAAATAGCAGGGAAGAGAAATGTGCAGGACACAAACATGCAGGTAGATATCAATGCAATTTTCCGTTTCCAAGCAGGGTAGTCAAACAGGCGGAGGTCAATACACAAATCAGGTTCTCAGGCAGGCCTTTCAAAAACAAGGCAGTCCGTTATAAGGCAGAAGTACAGAGGAATATCCAAAATCAGAAACCCGGAATATATATATATATATAGAGTGAAGACAGAATGTACTCACAATACCTCGCAAAGAGGAACTGGGGAAGTGCTGGAATATATGGAGTGTGGAGTGAAGCAGGTGAATAGAATTTGGGTAATTGAGTCCAAGTTATGGGAATTGTAGTTCTGAGCAGTCTTGATAGGGAAGCTGCAGTTCTCAGGGAAGAGGAACGTTACACCTATTAAACAAATAGAAAGAGTAAAGAAAATATCAATCATGGTCACCAGTAAGATATGAATTCCATTTACCCGATAATTTTGTCTTAATTCGGGACTTCCCAAAACTTGTGAACTCAACAAGTAACTGTAATATATATATAATATTTAATAAAAAAGTAATATTAAAAGTAACTTTACCCAACACTGTCCACAAGTCTTAACATATTTCATAATTGTTGGTCAAAAAACTATGGAAAGCCATTTATGTCAATATGAAATAATAAATAAATACATGAATAAATAAATATGGCTATGAAATAACTCCTGAAAATAAATGAGACAAAAAAATATAACTATTGAAATATAAATATATAAATGTAGTCCAAAAAATGAATGAATTGTTTTTATTTCACCATGGTGTTTTTCAAATGAAACCTTTTATTTATTTCAGGGTACTTATATTTCATAATTCCACATTTATTTATTTCAAGGCACTCTTATTTCATAATAGCCTGGAAAAATCCAGACCCAAATCCGGAGGATATAAGGGTCTGGGTTCGAGTAATGAAAACGACCCAACTCGAGGGGCGGCACCAAGCATGCATTTGAAAATCTCACTGTACACAATTGGATAACACTACGACCTATCTCCAGTGGTTTTTCGCTAAGCCCCTTTGGCGGAGCTAACTGGTAGATAAAACTATTGCCGTATCAGGTCGGCAAAACAGCAAAAACGTCATTTTTAAAATGATTAGAGTGTCGTCTTCTGTTCCTGTTTTAGACAAAAAGCCAAGTCTAACTCATTGTAGTGGCCAAAGCAGTTTTAAACAACTGGTGTTCATCCATAGCGATCTTACAATGTTTACTAATGACTTTGAGGTCGCAGCGCTGTCGTCATCTGTTTAACACGCCTCTGGCCCGCCTATATCAAATACACCGATGTGATTGGTGCAGCTCGGCTACAAGGGCATAGTTAATGAGCAGCATTACTCGGTGCCAGAGTAACTTGCTGAGCAAATTCAAATTGTGCTCTCGCGAGAACTCTGGATTTCCAGGGTAATTTCATAATATCCATTTGTTATATTCAAATGAATGGGGCGTGGTTATCTCACAGATTCAAACACACAGCACCCATATTGAAGACTTTATTGAATTACTCGGGCGGATAAGTGATCTTCAAAATATAGACATAGATATCATATCAAGTTTTAATTAGTTTGAGACCGATTGAGCACTGTTTTTGTGTGGAAGATGTCATAGAACCTAGAACAGGTCAAGCACAGCTGCGGACGTCTTCCTATGGAAATTGCAAGTGATATGCTCGCTAACTTTGTGTTGTCTGGTCCATCAATCTGAGAAATCGCGGATCTGTTTTGTGTGTCACAAAGCATGATTTAGAGATCTGCTCTCAATTGTGCTGGGTAACACTACAAACAGACCACCGATTTCTCAGGTTGATAGATCGATCTCCTCTGAATCATGTTTGTGACACACAAAACCGATCCGCCATTTCTCGGGTTGACAGACCAGATAACACATAGTTAGCGAGCATATCTTTATAAGCTTATATGACATCTTCCACATGAACACGGAGCTCAATCGTATGGCAATGAGTGGCTACTCCAATCCAGAAGTCCACGTCAGAAATTCCATAGGGCCGGTCTGCCTCTGTCAATGAGGAAATAGTAAGGATTAATAGGCTGCCTGCTTATAGCCGGCAACTTAAAACAGTCCCTGGTGTGTTAAAATGACAACGTTCCTTACTTATACTTTACGTGCGCGAGAATACTGCCATTCACACTGCTCCACCGTCGGCCGCTGGGACTGGCGCCTTAAAAACAGGGACGAACTACACTAACCGGCTACTTCTTACACTCAATTGCTAATAAAACACACGACATAAAAAACGGAGGAAGAAGAACCACTTCCCTTTAATTAGGCTAGAGTTTGTGAGCGTTGATACTGTTGAGTCTGTGAGTGACTTCTAGCAGGCCACCGGGAATCCGATCCAGGGAAATTCGAATAACGATTGCTACCGCGTCCACAGCATATCCGTCCATCCATACGTACATCCAAAACCGTTGTCCTCTTTTTCCTTCCTTTCGTTCCTCTACACTCCTTTCCTCCTTTTCTCCCCTCTCTCTCCTCCTCTTCTCCCCTGCTCCTCGTCTTTACTCTCCTCCTCGTCTCCAAAATAAAACTAAAAAAGTAGACAAAAATTTCCTCAGAAATCAAAGAAAAGTGGAACGACAAACATATACATTTTTAAACGTTATTTTACTAAGTTGTATCAAGCGCCATCGTTTAGACAAAGCTATTTAACATTCAGCAGCAGTCCCGATAGTTCAACCTTGCTCTCCCTAAGTGAGAGAAATGCCTGATTAGCAAGACCGTCAGAGAATTACTTAATGCAAAGGAACATACATAGACACATTAAAGATATTCAAAAGTGTTCCCCTTTATATGGTTGCCTACACCTAGTCATATGCATTTGGATAAGTGATTGAACGGAGAAAAACAAGCATCTGATTGGAAAATTTAGAATGGAGTTGTTTATAGCTGTCAGCTATCAAGTGCATTACAACATTTGAACGCTATGATGGAGTGAGTGCATGCTGGCCAAGTTCGGGAAACACACACTGCATATATAGCCTATATATAGAGTGCAAATTAACTTACATATTTGCTGCCTTTTGTATTAGGAGAAACTCAACGACAGTTGTTAATATTATGGGACTAATATATTTGGATTATAGCAAAATATATATGCTGAATGAATTGCACCTTAATGTCTGGATTCCGCTGTTCCGTCCACGTTCTCCGCATCGCTATTTTAATACGATTCAGAAGTCTTTGACTGGTTATGTTTGTGAGTGTTTTACACTATCGTGAGTTATGTGAACACTTAGGTTTGGAATACCAACACAGAAAAATATGCAAATTCCGCGAGATTTTTGTATTTATTGGTAAATTCCATTTTTATGTATAGATTCTGTGATTCCGTCCGTGTTTTCCGCAACGCAGACACTATAGGGCCCTATGTATAGTAAGGCAAATATATGGTTCAGCTAGACCATAGGTCAGTATTGGTGGTAAGGTACTCTGCTACTCTGGTAAAATTATAACACTGGGGGTATTGTTTGTAGAATTGCGAGGGAAATAATGAATTTCATCAATGTTGGAATAAGGGTGTAACATATCAAAATATGTAAGCGCTATGAATACTTTCTGAAAGAACTGTATACGTCTGTTTGCAATTTGTTGGTAGTTGGTGGATGTTGATATTGAGCACGTTCATGTAGAATTGTTTATTTTTATTCATCTGTCCTTTTTAAATGATTGTTCTCTTATTCTATTCAGGAAAGAAGAGCGAAAAGCAAGTGGACGGGTCTTCAGATGTCCTACTCACAAAAAAAAAGGCTGATGCTTCTGTCTGAAACCTGCAGCTCTTTTGACCTGGAGCTTGGATTATTGTCTGGCTGGACAAAATGATCACTCTCGTTCTATTCAGGAGGGGTAACCTGGGGGGTATTCCATAAAGGCCGCTTAGAAAAGCGAAGATTAAAGTCCTAAACGAGACTTGAATTAACCGAACTTATCAGCTGCGCTCAAATCGGTTCCATAATGTTAAGTTGAAGCTCATGTGATCTCACTAATTCAAACCAAGTTCAAATAGTCTAGCTAATAGCGCGTGCACGCCACTGTTAAGAAGCCCTGATGGTGGAGCATAGATTCATCAATTTACCATGACAAATAAGGCAAAAGGAAGAGCAATATTCACCGCGACTGGGCAGTGTTTGCTTTTCGAAACATATGATTACGAAAAAAGGAATACCGCAGCAATTAAGCGAGGTAAAGTTAGTTTTATAATGGACAATGGACATTCGGTGGACATTCGTTGTTTTCCTCCGTCAATAGCTTTTAAATGAAACAATCCAGGAATATGAAAAGTACATGTTCTAAATGTACATGTTCTAAATCATCACCACTAACATTGTGGTGGCGCTATTGAGCATCAACCGCTCTAATCAAATTTTTTGTTCAAACTTTTGAAAAACTAAAAGCCGTGGGTTTTAGTCCATGGTCCCCCAATTCAGAATATATAACTTTCATCATCACGACTAACATTATGGTGGCGCTATTGAGCATCAACCGCTCTAAGCCAAAAAAATTTTTGAAATTTTGAAAAACTAAAAGCCGTGGATTTTTGTACATTGTCCCCTAATTCAGAATATATAACTCTCATCATTACCATTAACATTGTGGTGGCGCTATTGAGCACCAACCGCTCTAAGCCAATTTTTTGTTCAAAATTTTGAAAAACTAAAAGCTGTGGATATTAATCCATGGTCCCCAAATTCAGAATATATAACTTTCATCATCACGACTAACATTATGGTGGCGCTATTGAGCATCAACCGCTCTAAGCCCAAAAAAAAATTGAAATTTTGAAAAACTAAAAGCCGTGGATTTTAGTACGTTGTCCCCTAATTCAGAATATATAACTCTCATTATCGCCACAAATATTGTGGTGGCGCTATTGAGCATCAACCGTTCTAAGCCAATTTTTTGTTCAAAATTTTGAAAAACTAAAAGTAGTGGATTTTAGTCCATGGTCCCCCAATTCAGAATATATAACTTTCATCATCACGACTAACATTATGGTGGCGCTATTGAGCATCAACCGCTCTAAGCCAATTTTTTTTTTCAAAATTTTGAAAAACTAAAAGCTGTGGATTTTAGTACATTGTCCCCCGATTCAGAATATATAACTTTCATCATTACCAATAATATTGTAGTGGCGCTATTGAGCACCAACCGCTCTAAGCAATTTTTTTGTTCAAAATTTTGAAAAACTAAAAGCCGTGGATTTTTGTCCATGGTCCCACAATTCAGAATATATAACTTTCATCATCACCATTAGCATTGTGGTGGCGCTTTTGAGCATCAACCATTATAATTAAATTTTGTTAAAATAAAAAAAATGGTTCAAAATTTTGAAAGACTAAAAGCCGTGGATTTTAGTCCATGGTCCCCCAATTCAGAATATATAACTTTCATCATCACCACTAACATTGTGGTGGCGCTATTGAGCATCAACTGTTCTAATACAATTTTTGTTCAAAATTTGGAAAAACTAAAAGCTGTGGATTTTAGTCCATGGTCCCCCAATTCAGAATATATTACTTTCATCATCACGACTAACATTATGGTGGCGCTATTGAGCATCAACTGTTCTAAGCCAAATTTTTGTTCAAAATTTTGAAAAACTAAAAGCCGTGGATTTTAGTCCATGGTCCCCCGATTCATAATATATTACTTTCATCTTCACCACTAATATTGTGGTGGCGCTATTGAGCTTCAACCATTCTAAGCCAAAATAATTTTTGAAATTTGAAAAACTAAAAGCTGTGCATTTTAGGTTGTTCTTGCCTTATTTAGAACATGTACTTTTCATATTCCTGGATTGTTTCATTTAAAAGCTATAACCTACAATAACCATTGTAAATTCATTGTAAAGCTAGTGAATTATAATTAAATCAATGTTTTTGGCTATACTGCCTCAAGTACCCGAGGGATTTAGACTATAGTTGGATTAAACACATCCTATTGAACATTTATCCATAGCACAGGTTTTGGCACAATGAATAGTTTGGTTTATATGAGACAATATATTCATAAAATTTAGTGTACTGCATATCTTTTACAATTGTTATTAAAACATTAATATTTTTTTCAAACAATTTTAATAGTTCCTTACACACAACACAATTGTTTTCGATTATAATTCACTAGCATTAAAATGAATTTACAATGATTTGTAGGTTAGCCTTGTCTTCACCAAGGGAAAAACAAAACAGGTAGGATTCTAACAAAACACTCAGACGGCTCAGTCAGGGCAATAAAACAAGATATTAGGTTAGTCCCAAAGCAAGAACTATTAAACTTATCCAAAACCTGAACTATTAAGCTAATCAAAAAAACAAGAGCTATTAAATTAATCCAAAACAAGAGCGATTAAGATCATCCATAACAAGAGCTATTAAGATCATCCAAAACGAGCTAATAAGATCATCCAAAACCAGAAAAGGGTAAGGGACGATCCAGAGTTCTCCATCGAAACTTATTAATGCCTTGTGACCACCTACCTCTTGAAACTGCTCCACATCCAAAACTCAGACAGAAACGAGAAGTGAAAAAGCCTCAAATGAACTGTGTGGAGTCTGAGGAGAGTGAAGATGAATTTGACTCCCATTACCTATCACCACAAGTACGTCTACCAAACCTTATTGTTGAACCTGAAAGTCTGGAACACCTACCTAACTCAGAGTCTGAGGAGAATCCCGATGAGGCCCGGAAACAAGCTTCTGCCTCCATGTCATCTGCGGAGAGTGACCAAGAGGATCAAGAGC
>JACXGM010029553.1:0-13621 GCA_016801145.1 Umbra pygmaea
GTCTAAATTAACTTAATTTAAGAAATTACAAGGAACATAGCTAACAAAACTGACATATTTTAATGGCTGCAAATAGAGCAGGCTGTCGCTGTGTAATGAAAAAAAAACGGGCTCGGACTCGGGCCAATAATTTTGATGAGCTGTCGGACACGGGTCGGGCTAGGGCCTGAGCATCTCGGGCCAGGGCCGGGCTCGGGCCAAGATTTGAGGCCCGTGCAGGGCTCTAATGGAGAGCACTTGCCAGGCAGAAACTAATTTGAAGAGGCACTGTCATCTTTTAAATAGGCTATGTGGGAATAATTTGGATTCAGCTTACAATATGATGACGACAAGAATAAGAAGACCGTAAACAAACAAAGTACAGTCTGCAAACACTGCGTCGCCACTGTCGACAAATCAAGTCTGCATATAGTGCTGGATTCACACCAAGCATGGCAAACTGGTTACATTGAGGTGAAAGTCTATTCATTTCAATAGGAAGCAATGCGCACTGCTCCGGCAAATCTACCAGGATCCGGCAAAATGTTGATGCGGCGGCCGTGTCGCAAGGGTTGAAATAATCCAACTTGTGTGGCGCTTTACTGTACGGCACCAGAACCAGAAGTTGATGTACCACTGAGGAAGCGCTAATATGTTGCTTTCACCTATGGATTCATGGGATTGCAAGAAAAGCCTTGACAGCTCAGTAGATGGATTTTGTCACACAAACTATTGTCAATGAATACTAAACTGAAAAACCCTTGCCAGTCGCCTTGCTGGAGGAGGACAGTAAGTATGCAACATTGTCCTCCATCTTGAAGATGCGGAAGATTGATTACAATGTTAATTGCGGTGTACAAGGGTGTCTGTGTGACGGTTTCATATGGTGACAGCTCAACTTCATATTGCACTTTGTTTTACAATCCATATTGACTATACAAATATGTAACCTGTTTATTTAAAAGGCAAAGCAACTACTGGTTGTCAGAGCTAAGAAGCACTTTTTTATTATTATTTTGTTGTTGTTTTCACCCCTTGATTTCATACAGTAAAGCAACCAGGTCTAGTCAGTCACTCCCAACTTTCTGAAAGGCAAGTTTTATTTGTCTATATGCAAAATAGTGAGTTAATTGTTTAAAGGGTGATGTGTATTTTTGGCATGTCAGTGTCATTGGGTTTGGGGTGTCAGTGTCACGCTTTGCCTCGCCAAGGCGCGAACATTACACGCATTACAAAGGTGCTCTACCAGCAGGAGGAGATACTTTTCGAATTGCATGGTGACATAGCGGAGTGTAAATTGCATAGATTTAGCAGTTTGGTAGGATGGGGATGGTGGAAGGGCATATACACATGTGACTTAGATCCTGGAGGTTTCAAGTAAACCATGCAGACACTTTGCAAGTATTTAGTTTTCTATTGCAGCGGGATGCAAACATTAACTGCAAGGGTTCTGAGTGGTAAGGCTTACATCAAGTTAACGGCAATGTTTCTGAGTGGTTTCGTCCCCGGCAAGCCTGAACCAGCATGTGTATTACACGCTTGGCCATGAAAATGGGGAACCGTGATACATACCGTACTGTGGGCCCACAGTAACAATACATCCCTAGTGCTTACAACACTGGCATTTACATTGCTGAGTTGTAGGTTTGTTACCCACATGAGGGTGGCCAATAGTGTGGGTGGCCAATAATAGTGCATTAACCACAACAGATTTTACCAGGGAATAACTGCACACCTCAGTGGTGTATATAAAACAGTTGCCAACATTTTGTTTGTGAAAATGTATTTTTAAATCAGTATTTTTAGCAAAATAAAATGGTTGTGTGGTTATCATCTAACAGTAATGTACCCACCATCACTCCTCTTACTATTGTAATGTTAGTATTCCACATAAAACAAGTATTTCCTTTTAAGCAAATAATTTGCATGGTTTATAACAAGGTCTGAACACTTATTAATTTTTTATTTAATTTGAATAAAATTGCACACATTTAAGCGTCTGCTTTAAATGCTTTTGTTTATCATTTTAAATGTTTGGGTTGATCCAGACTCAACCCTGTCAACATCAGACACCGCCTTATAGCCTACTCTACTTTTTGGCTTAAACGCAGTCTGTAGATACAAGCTATCATCTGTGCAGTTGCCAGAGAAACACTTTAGTAGTTTAATGTGCATTTCTTTAAGTCAATGTGCATTTTCAACAGGGTTTCCGTCTGCCGGGCCGGTCCGATGCCTGCAGGGACCTCCAAATAAAGTACCCTCCAGGTGCCTCGCCGGAGTAGGCGAGGTACGGTAAGTTTTTTCTGGTTTCGGTACCTCGGGGGCTGCACTCTTTTTGGGGGTACTGTCATGCTCCATTGAGTGTGGGTGCCTCACCGGACATGAACATCCACTTTACTCCTACTCACCAGACACTAATATAATATCGATTTCATTTCACACCAGGTTTCAATCCAAGAATCATTGTTTGTATATATTCTTCCCTGCTCTTCAATGCTTTTGTCTGTCATTGTTGATCCATACTGTGAGCAACTCTGTGTGACTGCAATATTTCTGTTCATTAAATAGACTACAACCCTGCATTTGCTTGCACCTCACTTCGCTCACCATGATAACATTACAATCAGTGGCGGGCCGTGCATTTTACACCTAGGCCTTCACTATCTTCCAGAAATTAAAACACATTATATTAACCTCACAATGACATTCTAGGGCTATAGGTTATTGTCATTCGGCATATAATGCACCCCATATTCATAGTGAAGATAAGTTTATTCCACTCGATAAAGGTTATTTAACATGAGGCTCAACACCTATGAGACTTATAATACACTAATTGACCCGACACGACTGAAACCATAAGAATGTAACACTACACACTATGACAGGATGTCGCATTACACATACTGTAGCCATCGGATAGACAAAATCAATGTCCTAACCAATTAAACAAGAACTAACTCACAACACCCAGTCACAACACTACAAACATGCAAAAATGCCAGTTGGAACAATCAGGATTCAACAGACTTCCCCAGAGATTGCAGACAAGCTGCGGATTAAACGCACATCCAGGTTTACCACGCACACTCAAAGGCACAGCCCACTAAGACCAATGAATCTGAACCATAGACCTTATATATACACTCACCTAAAGGACTATTAGGAACACCATACTAATACTGTGTTTGACCCCCTTTCGCCTTCAGAAGATTCAACAAGGTGCTGAAAGCATTCTTTAGAAAAGTTGGCCCATATTGATAGGATAGCATCTTGCAGTTGATGGAGATTTGTGGGATGCACATCCAGGGCACAAAGCTCCCGTTCCACCACATTCCAGAGATGCTCTATTGGGTTGAGATCTGGTGAGTGTGGGGGCCATTTTAGTACAGTGAACTCATTGTCATGTTCAAGAAACCAATTTGAAATGATTTGAGCTTTGTGACATGGTGCGCTATCCTGCTGGAAGTAGCCATCAGAGGATGAGTACATGGTGGCCATGAAGGGATGGACATGGTCAGAAACAATGCTCAGGTAGGCTGTGGCATTTAAACAATGCCCAAGGGGCCTTAAGTGTGCCAAGAAAACATCCCCCACACCATTACACCACCACTACCTGCCTGGATAGTGGTAACAAGGCATGATGGATCCATGTTCTCATTCTGTTTACGCCAAATTCTGACTCTACCATCTGAATATCTCAACAGAAATCGAGACTCATCAGACCAGGCAACAATTTTCCAGTTTTCAACTGTCCAATTTTGGTGAGCTCTTGCAAATTGTAGCCTCTTTTCCATTTCTAGTGGAGATGAGTGGTACTCGGTGGGGTCTTCTGCTGTTGTAGCTTCACAAATGCTTTGCCTCATACCTCGGTTGTAACAAATGGTTATTTCAGTCAAAGTTGCTCTTCTATCAGCTAGAAGCAGTCGGCCCATTCTCCTCTGACCTCTAGCATCAACAAGGCATTTTCGCCCACAGGACTGCCGCAAACTGGATGTTTTTCCTCTTTCACACCATTCTTTGTAAACCCTAGAAATGGTTGTGCATGAAAATCCAAGTAACTGAGCAGATTGTGAAATACTTAGACCGGCCCGTCTGGCACCCACAACCATGCCACGCTCAAAATTGCTTAAATCACATTTCTTTCCCATTCTGACATTCAGTTTGGAGTTCAGGAGATTGTCTTGACCAGGACCACACCCCTAAATGCATTGAGGCAACTGCCATGTGATTGGTTGAGTAGATAATTGCATTAATGAGAAATTGACCAGGCATTCCTAATGATCCTTTAGGTGAGTGTATATACGATC
Source organism: Umbra pygmaea (assembly GCA_016801145.1). Classification (NCBI taxonomy): domain Eukaryota; kingdom Metazoa; phylum Chordata; class Actinopteri; order Esociformes; family Umbridae; genus Umbra; species Umbra pygmaea. The sequence continues at coordinate 4,290 of JACXGM010029553.1, forward strand.
TGAACATGCTTCACACCAGTAGTGATCTAAAACAAGCAAGCAGTAATAATTAACAGGTATTAACAGGCCTGGCGCCAGGATGAAGTGTGTCTGTTTATCTCACCCTGCTTGAATACAAATAGAGTGCATGCACTAAGCCTCGTTAAGAACCGTTAAGGCCCTGCTAGTAAAAATATATAAAAATCCATCAAACTCACCAAAGCTGCTCATTATTTGAAAATTAAGTCTGTTTCTTTTTTAAAAAGACCTCAATGACGCGGTTGTACAGCACATCTTTGCATTAAGTTTCAATATAAGATATTGCCCAGTGCTGAGAGTCGATCCTGCCCACTACTATATTCGCCACCAAAGCTACTTCTTCATCTCCATCTGCCATTTCTCAAAAAGTAAAAAATCGAACAATCTAAAAATTTAAAGTTTAAAGAAGTTCAGAGACGGGAGAGCTAAGCTAGTTCTTGTTCGGATGGCAAACTTTTTTTATATTTTTTTTACTGAACTTTATTGAACTGCCACTCCTATGATGCTATCAGTAACAGAAACGATGCTGACGTAAGGCTAGGCCTGCAGAAACGCTTTACTTGGTCAAAGAACACACCCAACATGGTAAAGTCGAAATCTGATTGGTTAAAAATGTGACAATCAACAACATGGTCCTGATGGGCTTCAACAGCAGACGGCATTCACTCGGAATTCTGAAGGCCCTAGTCTACCCGGAGACAACACAGATGAAAAAATATTATTGGATAAAAGCTTTCATTTATATGAGCTGTGCTAAAGGCAAGGCAACTGAAAAGAACGTACTGTAGCAAAGAAATCACCAAATAGACTAATTTAAATGAACTTTGTAAAATATATATAGTGTTAATGAAAAAATATATTAAAGAAGTACAAAAATACATTTCTGATTCTGATTGTCTTTGGGCCTGCAAAGAAGGCCTTGCAGGCCCACCACTGATTACAATATAACTCATGAAGCTCTTAATGCATTTCCCAATGAAGGGCAAAAGTGGGGTCAACATTTTTACTGATACCTTGTGTTCAAGTCATTTTGGGTCCTCACCATTTGTTCCGCTGTTCCCTCTGGCTGGTTGGTCAGCACACATCCACAGCTGTCACTAAGTACATATTTCAAAACATTGAGTAGAAAGGTAGGCACCATGTGTACATTTACATGCATTGTGACTGTAGATAATCTCATGGTAAACCCCCTGGTATGAATGGCATCAGACACAACAGTACTCTGCCCTCCACTCTGCCTTCCCCTCTTTGTGATGGAGCCCTCGATGATCAGACCCTTGCCTGCCTTTAGGACTACCTTTGATGTGACTCATGCCCACCTCCTGGACTGATTCCCTGTTCACGTCTTTGATGAGGCGCATTCCCAGTTCTCTGACCCTATTCACAAGCTCTCTGATTTTTCCTCTCCCTTAACTCTCTATTCTGCTCCATGTTGGAAGAATTTGCTAGTGTTCAAACCTCTTTCTATGATTACCAATTGGTGAAAAAAGTGACTACACAGATAGCACACTTATGTCTTAACAACACTGGCCCAATACATGATACATTAAGATGTTGTAAGGACCGTATTTTTTACATTGGCAATATGTTGCATTTTCCCTTCAGTTTGAAAGATTCAGCCCAAAGCATCATGTTTTCCTACCTTTCCACAGCTCACATTTCATAGACCTTTATTTAATGTTTGAATAATGTTACACAACATAATCAACTAATGACTGATTTTCTGCTTGAATTTCTTTGCAGGATGTCAGAATAGCCTCCCAGAGCTGTTGTTTTGATGTGCACTGCCTCTTACCCTTATAGATGCTCCAATGGTTCTCAATAGGGTTGAGGTCAGGGGAGGATGGGGGCCACACCATGAGTTTCTCTCCTTCTATGCCCATAGCAGCCAATGACACATATGTATTCTTTGCCGCATGAGGTGATTTTTTCTAAGGAAGGCACAGTTCTGCGTTTTGTGGAAGAACATGATCAGTCAGAAACCCTATGTTATTTGCCAAGGTCGTTTTTAAAGGGGCCCAAAATATGACTCTGCCACCTCCTTACTGATGTCGCAGCCTTTTTGGGACATGGTGGCCATCCATCAACCATCCACTACTCCATTCATCTGGACCATCCAGGGTTGCACGGCACTCATCAGTTAACAAGAATGTTTGAAAAATAGTCTTCATGTATTTCTGGGCCCACTGCAACCATTTCTGGTTCGCGGGACTCCAAAGGCGCCAGCAGCTTCAAATACCTGTTTTTTACTTATTCGTAGTTGGGTGCCGTGGATCTTTTTTAGAAGTTACAACTTCTTTTTTGGTTCTCATTCCATTCCCACCCTGCTTTCCACTGAGCACCATACGTATTATATATAGATATACCTGTAACACGTATTAAATTATACATAGATTTACCCGTAACAGATTATTTTATATATAGATATACCTGTAACACGTATTATATTATATATAGATATACCCGTAACGTATTATATTATATATAGATATACCTGTAACACGTATTATATTATATATAGATATATCTGTAACACATATTGTATTATATATAGATATACCCATAACGTATTATATTATATATAGATATACCTATAACACGTATTCTATTCTATTATATATAGATATACCCGTAACGCCAATGCAGCACTCTTTCTATTAAGTTTACCTGTTTGCTGCTTTGTAATGGCATGTCCCGTGTTGTCATGACTGTCATTTGGACTGTCAACAGGTGTATTTCACCTGTTCATTGTTAGCGTTCCTATTTAAGAGGCCCTTTGTTTGTTAATTTGTGAGGTACTGTTGGTGTTAAGTGTTAACTTAGTGTTATAGACATTTTCCCTGTGTCTTTGACTTCGTATTATGCCTAATATATTGAGCCAGTGTGTTGGAGGGCCAGTAGTGGCCACTCTTCCCTCTGGTCTAAAGATTAATCCCAATGCCCCAGGGCAGTGAAGAGGACATCTGCCCTGCCTAGGGTGCCGTCTTTCGGATGGGACATTAAAAGTGGTTTTCCTGACTCTGTGGTCATTAAAAATCTAATGGCACTTATTGTAAGAGTAGTGGTGTTAACCCCAGTGTCATGGCCAAATTCCCAACCAGGCCTCACCTCAATCACAGCCACCTAATAATCCCCCTCCTTCCTAATTGGAATATATAAATACTCACCTCTCCACCTAATAGCTAAAGTGTGGTGAGGGTTCTGGCGCAAAATGGCTGCCGTGCATCACCCAAGTGGGTACTACACATTGGTGGTGGATCAGATGGGCTTTCCCCCTCACTGTGTAAAGCGCTTTGGGTTCTTGAAAAGTGCTATATTAGTTGAACTAATTATTATTATTATTATCTATTATAGCCCTTTTTGATTATTCTGCTTTGTGAATTACCAACCTGTTTTGATTCATTACAATTTTGCCTTGTCATTTGGTGGAATAAATACACATCAACTTTTACTCTAAGTCTGGGTACTCTTAGCTTTCTGGGGTCTATCTGGGATTGTGACAATATTCTCCCCTCAACTCAGGCCAATGTCTGTTCATGTGATTTTTGTGTTGAACTGAAAATGTGCTTGAAGTCTTTCTTACACAAAAAAATGATTATGTGTTGTGAGATTTACACCCCAAAAAAAATGTATTACCTATTGTGAGTTTCAGATTAATGACTATATAATAAAACTAAAATACTACAGCATTTTAAGAAGCAGTGTTTGTTTTTCACAAGCACAATTTAACTATTTTGTACATTTTTGAGAACAAATATAGCTGAATAGGGTAGTGGGATTAATATTTTTGTTAATATATTGACAAACGGTGACTTGGGAGGAAGCCGGCTCATGCTCTGATATGCGTTACACAGAGCTATGAACTGGATTGTAATGAAATGATGGTTGTCAGGTTTAATTGTCCTCTGATTTACATAAAGGAATGAGTATTCAAAACTATTTCATTTCAATGTTTGGATTATACTTTCCATTTCAGCAATGTTAGAAAAAGGTTGGATTATGAGAACGATCAAAGATGGTACAATACCAAATGTGATTGTCTTTATTAAAAATATTCTTAGTACATTAAGGTATCAATTAGGCTTAGAATATTGGTTACATTCATTGCTGATCTGTACATTACATGTAATCTCCAGTAGTTGCTTCACTTTAATCCATGGTATTACTTTGAAATATAGAGAGACCACTTAAGAAATACATCAGATTCATGATTTTGTTTCTCTGCAGGACTTCCATGGAAATCACTTATAGTGATCCTCGAATATGGCATAATCATCTTCCCCATGACTCTTACTCTAGCTTATATACGCAACAAATGTGTATCGAACCAGTGTAGGTGCTGTTTTATAGCAAAATGTAAAATTACAATGTTATTAATGGAGGTTACATAATTTAGAAGAAAACAATTGGAATATAGGGATAGGGAGAAATAGTGATGGAACTATAATTGGTGACCGATATTTCCTTTTACTCATACTGACAACTTGTCAGACGTATATCCCATACCCTTCCACCCATTTACTTTCTCAAAATGACACCCTAATTAACTGTCAAACAGGAATGATTATTTATGGTACATAATTTATTTTCTGCTTCTATTAATAATTAAAACTGAAACATGGTCCATTGTTATCAGCTTGAAAGTAATGTCATATTACAAAACGCAAACACAAGGACTAGAAAGTCATTTTTTGTTCACATCTCTGCACTTTTTATGGAACTACTGCTTACTGTATCTCTCTGGTCCCTCTGTATTTGCAATGTGTTTAGACACCATCTTTCTTTCATCTTCGCTATTTCCCCCGGATTACCTACATGGCCAGCTGTGACAGATCAAAGCTCCTACATACACTGAGGATCATTAATGTCCCTCCCAGATATTATATTGCACTCGTCAGACTCATCAGCTGTGTCATATAGGCCAAGCCAATGGCCGTCAGATGAAAGGACACTGGAAAAGGGTGCACAAAGAAGAGAACCCTAGTGTTTAAAGAGGAATGAGTTCACCATAGTTCACCGTGGTCTTTCATTCAGTTGTACATTCTATCCTTACTGCTTTCAGTTCTAGAGTATATGAAGAAATAACAATCATGAGATGCCCACTTTTGAATGCTAACATATCTCTTCCACACAGATATGATTTTTTTAACAATGCAGAAGAGAACCTCCGCTGACAGATTATTTTCAGACTAACTTCTTGTAAATACCACAATGCAGAGGATATAATTCCAGATTGTTCTTCATTAGACCTTCTAAAAATTAGTTTCTTTGCAGATACAAATAAAGCTATGATTTTCATGGGGGACCTGGGGGGGTTGACATTTTTCTCACAGGACATCTTATGGATGGTATTGTATTGAAATATTTTTAATTGTAAAGAAAAATATCAATTCATATTAATTTCAATGTTGTGTGAACAGAACCAGTCAAAATGTTTTTTTTTTATTATCCAATAAATTACTTTTAAAAAAAATAATCACAGATGAAATGAAAACAATTTTGACCTTCCAGACCTTCCTGAAAATAACCTTTTCAGAGAATCAATCTAAGCAAAACAAACAACTTGCCACAGTATACCTTTGAAACAATTAATTTAGTTAATGTAAAAATCATCAATTATGCATAGATGTACATACACCTGGTTTCATTATTGAGTCCAAAATATAATTCCTGCCTACATAATAAGATTAATGACAACATTCTGTACGCAAGAGAGAAAACCGTCATGACTGCCAATATTAAGGAGATGATCAAGTATAGCCCCAAAGCTAAGGTGTCAGCCCTGATAACCACAGTTGAATAATGTGTGTATGCTGTTTGAATCTTCAGAATCCATTTAATTCACTGCAAGTGAAACACTATATAGGCTGACAGTGACAAATCTGGCATTAACTCATAACATAATGCTAAATGAAATATATCCAAACAAAGATTCATGTTTTAAATTATATGCTTTTTAGTGTCAGTGTCCAATCATTTTACTAATGCATTTCAGTTAAAAGGAGACATATGGTTGTTGATTAACAGATATAAAAAACAAATACACATTTGAAAATGCCACTAAGCACACTCAGGGCAATAAAGTGTTCCACAAAGATGATGTGTATGCATGGTGAGGAAGACGGCAAGGGGGGCAAAAAAGAATCCAAGGATCCCATGGCGGGGCACATGGAGGGTGCTGGTACCGGGGCCTCCCACTGGGGTGGGTAGGCATGCTGGTGAAACTGGGGGGCACAACACAGTTAGGGTCAGTGGTGGATGGACTTTGAGAGGGCTGGGCGGTGGAAGCGAGGTTATGGGAGACTAGGGCAGCAATGGCTGGGGCAGCGGCGGAATGGGTAGTAGTGGCACGGGCAGCGGTGGACTGGGCAGTGGGGCCTGGGTCAGCAATGGCTGAGGAAGTGGCAGACCGGGCAGTGGCCACTGAAACTATTTCTTGGCTGGCTGTGCAGGTGTGTGGAGGTGATGATGGGGGTGGTGGTCAGAGTTTACTCAGCTACTCCCCATGGCTGCCATCTGGGCAGAAGGGGGGATGACTAGACCGGAAGCAGACAGACCATTTACCCCAGCCAGCATGTCAAACATAAATGTCCATATAGTCAAAGAATAGACAGCATTTCGCTAGGGTCCCGTCAAACTTCTCAGAACGAGACAGGCAGGGGCTACTAACCAGGCGTCACATAGCATCTTGGGGCTGTGGCTGTATAAAGCACAGCCGCCCGTCTTGCTGCTTCGATGGCGATGGGTGCTTTAATTCTGGGATCACACCAAGGATGACAAAAAATCACTGTACGTCTCCATAACGCAGACACACTTGTAAACCGCAATCAACATCGCAATCAATATTCTGCATCTTCAAGATGGTGGACAACCTTGCATACAACTGCCCTCCTACAACTGTTCTCCTCCAGCATTGCGACAAGCAGGAGTTTTTTTTCAGTTTAGTATTCATTGACAATATAAAAATTATCTACTGAGCTGTGAAAGCTTTTCTTGCAATCCCATAAACCCATAAGTGAAAGTGACATATTAGCTCTTCCTGGTATCTGTTTGCAGGGGCGGATACCGGGCACTTTACCGGTGGGCCGACGCGCATTTTGGGCCGACCGAACCGCCAACTTTAAAAAATAAAATAAAATACTTTTTTTAAATGAACCGGCCAATAAGGCCTAGATCCGCGGCCCATTGTTTTTTCAATTGACACAAAAAACTTTTGTCAAAAATATCACAGGCTAGGTTTTTTTCTGACAGACACAGCCCATTTAACACTTAGCTCAGCGGCCCGTTGTTTCAGGCACGGTTCTAGCAGGGGGGCAAAAACGTTCGCCTGGCAACACTATGTTATGTCGGCAACACAAACTCTGATTTGTCAGATTTTTGGTCCCAGTCCACTCCTGTCTGACTTAAGCATGATCAATGTACTGTGAAGAGATTTGTGGCTGAAGGTTTTTGCCAGACAAATTCATTGAATTAAGAGTGAAGCTGCTAAAACGACATTACAAAGCAAAGAAACAGGTATTTGAAGCTGCTGGTGCCTTTGGAGTCCCGCAAACCTCAAGGTGGAGGATCCTCCAAAGGCTTGCAATTGTGGATAACCCTACTATTCGGCCACCCCTAACCAATGCTCACAAGCAGAAAAAAGAATTGTGCCTTCTGTTGCAAAATCATCTTTATGCATGACGTTGCACCATCTCATGCTACAAAGAATACCTCTTTGTCACTGGCTGCTATGGGCATACAAGGAAAGAAACTCATGGTGTCCACCCCATCCTCCCCTGACCTCAACCCTATTGAGAACCTTTGGAGCATCCTCAAGAAAATCTATGAGGGTGGGAGGCAGTTCACATCAAGATGACAGCTCTGGGAGGCTATTCTGTCATCCTGCAAAGAAATTCAAGCAGAAACTCTCCATAAACTAACAAGTTCAATGGATGCAAGAATTGTGAAGGTGATATCAAAGAAGGTGTTCTATGTTAAATGCAAATTGCCCTGTTAAGATGTTTGCAAATTAATTAAATGACAATTTTCAGTTCTTTACAACCTATAAACGGTTTTGAAACTCTATGGTAGATAATAATTTGGAAAAGTGCATTTTGAGTTTTACATTTTTTTACTTCATTGGATGGAAAATCTGTGTAAATGATCATTTGTATTATAATTTGGAACACAGTGTACTGATCAGGTTTGGTGCCAGTTAAGCAATTCAAAAGCCTTTGATTCATAGCTTGACCTTGTTTGGCCCATGGCGGTCACATGGTTTGGACTACCAACTCCCTATTCGGTGCAGTACAACAAGCTCATGCGCTAATGCAACACACCAAGTTTGGTAGAAATATCTGTTTGCTTTACGGAGTAATGAGCATATAATGAGCCTTAAAAAGTGATTTCTGGTATAGCGCCCCCACATGGCCTCCTCTGATCCTCCTGGTGCCAAACTTTTGCTGAAAAAAACACCCTCACTTCCTGTTTGGCGGCTTCGACGTCATCTACGATTGGCATTCACGGACAAACGGTTTCACAAATCAAAAAATCGAATAACTTTTGTTAGGCTTTATCTGAAGATCATCTGTGCCAAGTTCCTGGAGGTTTGGTGAAAATGAGTGGCCTGTGAATTTTTTCTGGGGGTTTTCACAAAATCCAAAATGGTGGAAAAGCTTTTTAGGCCGAAATGAAAATGGCCTCTTGCAAAGTTGTTCAGCATGTGCTCCTGTTTCATATAACACTGGATTCATGTTTCTAAGGCGATCAGAGTCTGATATATAAGTGTTTAAAAATTGCTGATGGTGGCGCCAGAGGCTAGGGCCTATGGACACCAATATTGATGTGTGTAAGTTTGGCATAGCCCTTTAAAATATTGCAAGTAAGTAATAATAAGTTTCAATAAATTTATCTGGTAGAAGTTGGTGAACTTTGGTGAAAACTGCAGAAGAACAACACAAAAAAATATTAATAATTACTAGAAAAGGTTCTGGGGCCACCTGTAGTTCACAGCTGGAGTGGGTGGCATGGTTGGAATTTCACGACGGCCATACAATCCCGTTCTTTTGGACAGCTCTTTGATACGAACATAGGGAACTGAGAATAATATATCTATTATTTTTGTGTGTGTAGTTATGGGAAATTAGGAGAATATTATAACCATTAATATGCACAATAAATTAATACATTAATAAATGATATATTTCCTTTTCCCTTTGGGGGGCAATGTTATGAGTTAAACAGGTAGATAGTAGCTTAATAGAAAGCGTGGAGAATGATCTTATTGATCTTAGTTGCCTCGTAGATATTTAATATCTATAAATCTGACTCCATGT
>JACXGM010029555.1:0-13620 GCA_016801145.1 Umbra pygmaea
CGCACACACGCACACACGCACACACGCACACAAATATTTTTATTTGTACGAATTTATGTGTCATTTACCAGATCAGACCCCCGTCCCTACCCAAATCCCCGCCGCCGTCGCCGCCAAAATCTCACTCTGAACTTAGTTCAAAACTTGAGAGCCCTGTTCAGTGTTAAAATAGAATATCAACAATCAACATTTATTAACGTTTCTCTAGATTAAGAATTCCACATGGAGATACATGCAGTAGAAGTAACAAGCATTTGAAGTGTTTTTTTTTAAAATAAACTGTTTTTAAGTTGGTAGATCTCATTGAGTTTAACATTTTAAAAGTAGATCATCATGCAAAAAAGTGTGGGCACCCCTGTACTAGACTAAATCACTTTCAGTTGGGAATTTCCTAATTAAAACATTAATGACCACGTAAGGGAAGTTCATAACTATAGTGACCATAATTTACATTTTCTTTATGCTTTCTATCTCTTTTATAGGTCACTGGTAGGATATAAACTCCCTTTACCTGATCATTTTGGTCTTATTTAGGGACTTTCCAAAACTCAGCCGAACACAGAGAAGTACTTGTACTTTGTACTCAAAAGTCTGGGGGTTACAGGGCTAGCCTACTCCATCCTCTCACACCTGTGCTCTGCTGCTAACTCAGACCATGCCTAGGCAACTTACTGTTTATACAATGTGGTTGTACAATGAATACCAGAGAAAAAAGCATTTTACTGTTTATATTGCTTTGGCAACCGCTAAGGTCACTGCATGCCTTATTGGTTAAAATGAATAAGACTGGAAATATGGCGCTAGCTCACTGGCATGGGAAAGCTATTCATGTATTAACTATTCCCACTGATAATTCAGAAGGAAATGGTGAGCCCTTGTCAGTGCTCAAGTTAATGTGCCTTCTGAATTAATAAGTCTCAAATTCAACAAGTCCTTAATTTATGGTGTCCGAGTGGGTCGATAAAATAAGAAGTGCATTGGTGTTGTGAAGGGCACATGGAAATAATGAATATGGCCCAACGAGTGGTGTAAATCTGTCTGTGTACAAGTACCGTTTCCCTCTTTTAATTTCTGACAGATCTCTTGCCTTTCCACTTTTCGTCCTTCTCAACAGCTCTGTGGATGACAGTGTCAACATGGGACTCTGCTCTATCCAACGCTGCCAACGTGGGCCTCTGCTGTATCCAACACTGCCAACGTGGGCCTCACCTCTATCAATACTGCCAACATGGGCCTCTGCTCTATCCAACGCTGCCAATGTGGGCCTCTGCTGTGTCCAACACTGCCAACGTGGGCCTCTGTTCTATCCAACACTGCCAACATGGGCCTCTACTGTGTCCAACACTGCCAACGTGGGCCTCTGCTATATCTAACACTGTCAAGATGGGCCTCTGCTTTATCCAACTTGATCAGTTTAATGTGTAACAGAAGTATTGTTAGGCAAAAACCTATTTTTTTATTTTTCCCCATTTCCTTCCCCTCCTAATTCTCACTAACCCTTTCTTGTTGGCAGCTCCGCAGGTCCTTGGACATATCTTTGGTATGACAAGGGGTGCACCCATGATTCATCCAACCACTTGTTGTCGAGCTACCGATTCTTTTCACACTGCTCTTCCAACACGGAAACCTTATTCAGATCTTGCACGAGATGATTACGCTCACCAACTATCCTTCCGGAATTTAATTTACAGGCGCCCGATCTACACACAAGGGGTCACGGTAGAGTGACGTGGCAGGATAGATAATCTGACTTTTCTAACCTAAATCCTGGGTAGCACTCTGCCACTACTCTGCCTCGTTCAGGAGGTCCGAGGAAAGTCAGAGAACACATAGTCAGGCTCGAACCAATAATATTGCACGACAAACTTGATCAGTTTACTGTGCAATTTGGGTCATGGCAATACATGGCAGTAGTGCATTTTGTGAGTGTTATAAGGCTTGAAGAAACTTTGCTCCAGGCCAAGGAAGCAGGCAAGCAATATCATTGCACACCCCTACCAAAAGGGCCACCCACAGTTTCATAAAATTATCCTCTGGTATGCGGAGGGCAAACAGCGTTAAAGGTAAATTATGACCAAAAAACCTGCCACCTGTACATTTTTTTCCCCATGCACTGGCCTACCATCTGTTCCACAAACACTAACCGGACCAGACTCAGCAAATCAAGGAACTACTGGAAAACAGCTGTATCATACTGCACCTTAGTGTTGGGTAAAGCTACTTTTCAGTTACATTCCAGTTACATTCCAGTTACATGTTGAGTTCACAAGTTTTGAAAAGTACCTAATTAAGACAAAATGATCAGGTAAATGGAGTTCATGTCTTAACAGTGACCTATAAAACAAATAGAAAGAGTAAAGAAAATATCAATCATGGTCAACAGTAAGATATGAACTCCATTTACCTGATAATTTTGTATTAATTTGGGACTTCCCAAAACTTGTGAACTCAACCAGTAACTGGAACGTAGCTGTAGTGGCTACTTTACCCAACACTGCTGCACCTCAAACCACTGCTCATCTCCCAGTGTCTAGATTAGGTGGAAAAACATACTGGAACTTGGAGACGATCAATAAGTACATCGACTGAAAATGAATATAAATTAAAGTATCATATACGTATATGCTATATAGAACTTTATGTATACAAATCTCATGTATATTCTGTTCTTCTCACTATTTATATTGTAAACTGTACATAGCTTCAATCACCATTACAACTGATGACATAGGCTTGACTTTCCCCCAACATCCTCTCTCTTCTAATCTTATCTCTCATGCCTATTTCATCTAAAAGCAAAAGTTAGATGTATTGATTGTGTGTGTGTGTGTGTCTGGTGTGTGTGTTCATGTGTAATACTTGGTCCTTAATGATATTAAATGGTTCAGAAGAGTGTGACCTGAGAGCAATCATCACACCTGTCACACAGTCACAACTCCAGCAAATGTAACTTTCCCTAGAGTTGAACTTAAGACGAGGTGCATTAGAGCTCTAGTGCAGATAAACCAAACAGTCTGTCATCTCATATTACAGATCTTGTGCTGAGATACACAGCACTGTCTCTCTTTAGAGTTCTAGTTCAGATATACCCAACAGTATGTCCTCGCTAAGAGCTCTAGTGCTGAGATACACAGCAATGTCTCCTCTCACTTTAGAGCTCTAGTGCAGATAAACCTAACAGTATTTCATGTCATATTAGAGCTCTAGTGCTGAGATACACAGCACTGTCTTCTCTCGTTAGAGCTCTAGTGCAGATACAGTCTGTCATCTCAAATTAGAGCTCTAGGGCTGAGAAACACAGCACTGTCCCCTCTCTCTTCAGAGCTCTAGTTCAGATATACCGTACCTAATTTGCAAGGCATATTTTAATGAGGTAACCGCTTTGTTACGGCAGTGCAAGCACGACTGGTTGTTCTACTAATTGGTATTTTAACCATTCATATCAGCATTGAAAAGGTCTGATTCTATATATGATCTGATGTGATTGGTTGAAATACCTACAGTAGTAGTAAAGAAACTTGTGAATAAGGTATTTTTTACTCTGAGTGCTATGAGTATTACATTATATAGAGCATAGGGGCCATTTGGACCTGGTCAAATGTTATGCAATATGTAGGCAGTAAGATGCTATTTGGACAATGATCTCAGTATTGTTAGTTGTTCATTTAAATGAGACTCAAAGTCCACAGGAGATGCAGGACACCTTTTTCTCTCTGTCAGAGAAGTGTAATTAGGTGTCTAGACAATATGACAAACCCCTGGTAGAAAACCAATCAGGAGAATAGAAAATGTGTTGTTGTCTCATCCGACACAGCAGGAAAGGCAGCCACAACTATCCAAGGACACAGACTGCAATCTAATCAATACAGATCAATGGCAGTATTATGCACCGACTGGCAGCCATTGTGTGTTGAATACAGAGGGTTTTGTTTACTTAGTTTGATGTTACCGCCATCATTACACCAAGTTGAAGGGTCTTGTCTAGTTCTGTAGAATAGGTATCTGTGTGGAACAGGTGGCTGAACAAGAGCTGCAGTTTTAATCACAGATTCATTGTTAGGACATTCAGAATAACTGTGAAAATTGTCTCCCATCTGTCAATGGCATTTCCTTTGTTTGGGTGGTATTACTGTACATTAATAAGTTTACTGCATATATAGACTAGGTACGTTCAACTTAAACCATGGAATCCTTTTAGAACCAACCAATTTTTGGTAAGGGCCAATAAAAAGGTAAACCTTGCATGGTTATTCTACACATGTTGTTATTGAAACATATGACATAATTTCATTTTGAAACCCCTTGCACTTCATGAATGGCCATCAAACAGCCCCATTTAACAAAATAGTATTTTGGTAACCAATTGTATGTGCCATGGTCTGTGTTCTGTTGATATTTCATCAACAGTTTAGCTGTTAGTTTACCAGTCAAAACACCTACGAGAAGGAACCAAAGCTTGTTGCTGTGGCTGTACCTTACTGAGGTATGAATATTGTCTCTTTCAGCATGAGTCCACATTTTTACCATTGATATCTGTACCTCTAATGGGACACGTATTTTCCCTGTGGGACAAAACTCTACCTAAAGGTATACTGGTCACGTAAGTAAACTCAGAGGTACAAATGTGAACAGTTTTGTCACTCAGGGTACATAAGTGTCTCATTAAATGTACAGATATCAATGGTAAAAAATGGACCCATGCTGGAAGGTACAATATTCGTATAGCCCCAGCGACATTCTTGTACCTTCATTTCCTAGTGTGTAGACTGTTATCAACATATGGTTTTATCCCTTGATTATGAGAATCGTTCAAATTGGTATACAAGCATGAAATTTGGCACAAATACTCTCTTAGGGTAACTTTTTGGGAAAAGGGCATTGGCCACCCAAAAATTCAACATGGCGGCCACTTCTCCTGAATCCTTACATCCATTTTTTAAATGGTGACGCTATCATCAAATTTGGTACAAATACTCCTTAAGGAATTATCTCATAACGAAGGTGTGTGCCACTCAAACATTCAAGATGGCGACCATTTTCAAGTTGGCCACCATTTCTTTCAGAGCTCATTTAAATGTTTTAACGAAAGTTTTGTTTAATAGAGTGAACTTCATTACCCAACCAGGGCACACTGGTGACTTCACTGCTATGGAACTCAGCATGGGGTTAAGTGTCGGCTGATCTAGTTTTACTTTACACTGTAGTTCTTGACTAGTAGTAATAGTATAGCTAAGGTTAGTGTCCCAAATGTTGTCTTAACAGCCCCTCATCAATTAGCTAGTAATAGATGTAATTAGATAGCCGCACCTTACTTGACACGTTGTGCCAGTGCGGGAACGCAGAGCCAAAGGTAGGCAGGGCAATACATGACTTGTTCATGTATGCTTACCTGGAAAGATCACACGGGACTTAAATGGCATTGGAAGAATGATCAGACTAGGTGTAGGTGACACAAACCTAGTTGTATCCCATACCTGAATGTGTACTATGTCTATGATTGAGGTGGTTGTAAAGGACCACTTTGCAGTTTAATGTATGCTGTTGATTAAATGAAGAAAGAGTTGAGTTATTGGTAAAATATTTGTGTGAACGTTGGTAATTTATTCAAATATTGTTATATTTTAATATTTTGTACGTGCTTTAATGTTATTTGTATGTGATTGAGAAACTCCATTCGCAGTATACATTGGTATGTCTGTGTTCACCAAAACCAGGAAGAGAAGCCTGGTTGAAATGCTGCATGAACATGGTATGAGTATCTCATATGACCGGGTGCTGGAGATATCAGCTCAACTGGGAGATGCCACAGTAAGCAAGTATGTTGAGGAGGGTGTGGTTTGTCCACCGGTGCTACGGAAAGGGCTGTTCACTGCTGTCATGGACAACATTGACCACAATCCTTCTGCAACAACTGATACAACATAATTCCATGGCACCAGTGTCTCTGTATTTCAGCATCCGACAAAGGAAAGCAGTGGTGAGGAGTGTTGGCAGCTTAGGTTTGGTCCAAAAAGAGTCAAGTCTGTTCCAGAAATTTCTGACTCTTTGACCAACATCCACCCTGCTTTTTTCAAGAAAAGAATCCTTTACCACCAATACCCCAATGCCAGAGTAGTTTTGCTAACATGCATGTGTGCATCAGTGTACATACTACCGAAATGACAGCCATTTTGGAAAAGGTCTCCATTTTGAATTTTTTATTGGCCATCCAATTTTTCCAAAAAGTGGCCTTAAACGTACAATATGTAGTTTATGGCCACTAGGGATCTCTCAATCAAAACAATAGCAAAAGGTGTACTTGGATGACTTTGGGAAGTAGCGTGGGATCATGGGTTTTGTTATCGTCGTCAATGACAACCGTCCAATCTAGCGTCTCTGGCAGAAAAAATGTTCACTGACAAAGTAATGTATTTTTAAAAATATTATATCTTTATTCACGTTATGTTTGGCGGTTCCCTGGAACTTAGAACAACTAGAGCAGTCAAAGGTTATATGACGCCATTAACGCAAGACAAAATGAAACGTCCCATGTCTTTGAATTATATTACAAATTTCTCTGGATTTGGAAGTTGGTGGAAACATTTAGGATAATGTAAGTACACAACTAAGAAATAATAAGGGTATAGTGATGTTTGCTTTTTTAATGCAAAGTACGTCTTTTGTTATTGTTTTGGGAAACTACATATTGTACCTTTAAAGCGTAACTTTCGCCAAAATGCAACCTAGGTTCTTTTTGTTAATATACCCGAGTCAAACTTTCACGTAAAAGCATAATTAGGACGGAAACACCACTTTTAAGATTTTCTCTATTTTTGGTTTCAATTAAATCGCCTTTTGAATGGGAGTAATAGGGGCAATTCTATGATAGCATCTAAATTGCTATTTTTAAAACACTAAAAAGGCTCGACACAACACAAAACTTTATCTTACACATTTTGGCAAGAGTTATGCTCAAACAGAGTATTTGTGGCATATTTTCTGTATCACTATTTGGAAAAAGTGGCAATGAACATAGAACAGGAATGGAAGCCATCTTGAAAAATGGTTTCCATCCTGAAATTTTACTGGCCACTGCACCTTGCCATGGTGCAGAGGCTTGTGTACTGCAATGAACCTGAGAGCTATGCCGGCTGGGATTTTATATCCCTGGCAAGTTTAACAAAGCCAGACAGGTCAAAGGAGAGGAGGCAGAATAAACAGACATTATAGCTTTGTCTCAATGTGAAGGCTTCATCCTTCGAAGGCTGCAGACTTCAAAGGATGCAGCCTGCATGACCTTCAGAGGCTGCGAATGTTGCTGTCATTGGATAACCGATTAAGCCACCAGGTGTTCCCAAAAGACAGCCTTCGTAGCACTGCTGTGACGCAATCGGCCTTCAAATGCGTGAAATCAGCCTTCAAATACGGCCTTCGGAGAATGCAGCCTACACATTGAGACACAGCTTATAATAATAATAATAATAATGCATTCAACTTATATAGTGCTTTTCTTCCAAGGAACCCAAAGCGCTTTACACAGTGAGGGGGAAAGCCCACCTCATCCACCACCAATGTGTAGCACCCACTTGGGTGATGCACGGCAGCCATTTTGCGCCAGAACGCTCATCACACATCAGCTATTAGGTGGAGAGATGAGTAGTTATATATTCCAATTAGGAAGGAGGGGGATTATTAGGTGGCCATGATTGAAGTGAGGCCTGGTTGGGAATTTGGCCAAGACACCGGGGATAACACCCCTACTCTTAGCTTGTGACTATTTGACAGAAATGGTGGCCATCTTGAAAATGGTCGCCATCCTGAATTTTTGAGTGGCACATACCTTTTTCCAAAAGAGTGTTTCTTGAAGAGTATTTATGCCTAATTTTATGCTTGCATCACCATATGAACAATTTAAATAATTAATATTCAACAGGAACAGTGGCCATCTTTAAAAATGGCGGCCATCTTTAATTTTCGAGAGACAAGCATCTTTTTCCATTAATATGTCCTTTAGAGAGTATTTGTATCAAATTTTATGCTTGGATCACTGTTTGAATAATTGATATAATAAGCATTGAACACCAATGGCGGCCATCTTGAAAAATGCCCGCCATATAGAATTTTTGAATGCCCGATGCCTTGTTCTTAAATAGTGGTCCTTAGAGAGTATATTTGCCAAAAGTCATGCTTGTATTACCAAAGAGTAACATTTTTTTTTACTAATTTGCTGCACTACTATGTTTGACTAACAATATGGCCTAGTGTTCGGTGCTTTTTACAATATAAATCATTTTGTCAGAACCTCTCATGCTATGTTTTCTTACTCATTAGTTAAAGATGGTAAACGTCATGTGGCTTTGGAGGTCTCACAGGTCTTCACTGAGCTGGAAAACAGCTTGTAATTTTCATGCTCTTGGAATGACTTTCAAGTCAATTTGAAGTTAGACTTGATCTGTTGGGGGGTTTGGCTCAACACTCAGAGGTGTTATGCAATAGTTCTGTTTGTTTGGAGGAAATCTATATAATGCATTACCATATATTGTATTTTAGTGTTTTTATAGCTTTTTATATATTAACACTCTGCTTCCTCTAGCGACAGAGACCCTGGTCTCAATCATGTTTAACTGTCCAAATAAAAGTAACGTCATAACCAACGTCAGAATCATGACCAAAACATTTGTCTGTGAATTCTTTTTACATTGGATTTATGTTTAAAAAGCATCCAACATATTAAACAAGGTATGCGTAAAGATATTCCCCCCACTTTCGCTGTTCATGGGGAAATGGCGTTTAGATCTTCTTGAGTTATACAGAGTTGTTAAGAATGAGTCGGTCACTTTAGATAAAACAGACAGTATAGCCTAATCCCTATGCATCTTGATAAAAACATTGTTTCATAGATTAGAAACAAGCTATGGTGTTGTTTTGAATGAGTAGGCACATATCCAAAACAACAAAAACTATTTGGGCCCCCGCATGACCCCCAATCTAAGACCCAAAATTCCATCCTCGTAATGCGGGCAGCACAGACAGATAAGTCTACCTTCCAACTGTTTGTCTAATCACCCAATCTTCTAACCAACCGATTGTCTAACCACCTGATCATCTAACTAAACGGTCATCAAATTCTGGATCAGTAAACCTCTCGATCATCAGACCAGTCTGTGTTGGTCTGTGTTTCTCTAGTCTGTGTGCGTCTGTGTTTCTCTAGTCAGTGTGGGTCTGTGTTTCTCTAGTCTGTGTGGGTCGGTGTTTCTCTTGTCTGTGTGGGTCTGTGTTTCTCTAGTCTGTGTGGGTCTGTGTTTCTCTAGTCTCTGTGGGTCTGTGTTTCTCTAGTCTGTGTGGGTCTGTGTTTCTCTAGTCTCTGTGGGTCAGGATTTTCCTTCTTGGCCTGCATGGGTTATGGAGTAGAGGAATGTATGGCCTATAATTAGACTCAGGAGGAATACCTCCCAGAATGAAGGAAGGTTATAATGATTCTTTCTTTGGATAAAATAGACAGAGAGACAGAGAGACAGAGGGACAGAGGGACAGACAGACAGACAGACAGACAGACAGACAGACAGACCGAGAGACCGAGAGACAGAGAGACAGACAGACAGACAGACAGACAGACAGACCGAGAGACCGAGAGACAGAGAGACAGAGAGACAGACAGACAGACAGACAGACAGACAGACAGACAGACAGACAGACAGACAGGAGTCTGTCTTGTGTACAGTGGTGCTCGAACGTTTGTGAACCTCTAAGACCTTTCTGCATAAATATTATTATTGGTAATCTATTAATTAAGGAAAATTATCCATTATTACATATCTGTGAGTGGGAAAAGTATGTTAAACTTAATTTGGTGTGACACCCTTGTGCATCAATACCCACAGCTAAATGTTTCCGGTAACTGTTGATCCGTCCTGCACATCGGCTTGGAGGAATTTTAGCCCATTCCTCTGTACAGAACAGCTTTAAATCTGGGATGTTGGTCGGCTTCCTCACATGAACTGTTGCTTCAGGGCCTTCCACATCATTTCGATCAGGTTAACGTCAGAGGCCTCATTTATAAACGTGGCGTACGCACAAAAGAAGGCTTACGCCGCTCTCTACGCAATAATTGGGATTTATAAAAAGGAAACTTGACGGGAAAATGTGCAGTCCTTCACGGCAACTCGCCGGCAGATGAATGGCGACAATGCCGGCAGATGAATGAAACATGTGAAACTGTCTGAACTGCGGACCGTTGTGTAGCAAAATCGAAATACTGCCTCTCATTAATAATATAAACATTTCACAAAGCCATTCTCACAATCAACAGCCTGTGGTAAATACTAATAAAATATAACAAGATTGTAGCAAACGTAAATGCAAATAAAGACACATTTGCAAAAAGAACACTCAAATATGTTCTGTAATTATATTGGCATGTTATGTAATTCATCTTCATGAATAATACGTTAAACAGAACAAAATCATGTTTAAAACTGATTCTTGTGGATGTCTGTCTGGCGGAGCAGAAAAACAAATAGATGATGATAGATAGATAATAGATAGATAGTCATTATTGTCCATTGGGTAAAGTAGTTTTCATAGTATATGTCGTAATCAGCTACAGAATCATAATGTTCATTTATATGCGTTTAGTTCATTTCATTTTTAAATGTGTTCCATTGTGACGCATGCCTTAACCATTTTGAAAGTTGCTAAAAATTCAATTTATGCAGAACTATTTCCCATTTACAATTAGATTAATACCGACATCTGTAGATTATCAGAATTAATCAAATGGATGGTTATAAAAAGCCATTCCATCTCAATGCGTAATGACGCACAATGGCTGATCTTTCATAATAACAGGATTTCTGGCGACTGCCACTTTCCAGAGGGAATTGGCTGACAGGTCAGGGTTATCTCAGCCAACCCTTAGCCGGGTTATGCCAGACGTGTTAGGTATAATATGCTTGTCGCATATTGCTTGTCTACATGCATTTTCCGTGCACCGCGGGTGAACAGGCAAACACAAAAGCACAATTTGCAGCTATATGTCTGGTTTCCCAAATGTATCAGTGCTATTGACTGCACTCATGCTGCCATAAGGTCACCGAATGAGACAGAAAATGCTGTCATTAATCCTAAGCAACTTCATTTCATCAATGTCCAAATAATTTGGGATGCAGACATGTTGCTCACTAAATTAACTAATCTCCCCTCAACCGTGGCAGACTTTCGCGATGAAGCGCTAGACGCTTTTTTGGCATCGACTTTGATGTCGGAACACTTTTTTGTTACGGATATGTTCTGAATCTCGGGCTGCAGCATTCACAGTGTCTGCAAACTTTTGCCACTCCTACGCCTTTTTGGCATTAGTAGCCTAATGGCCACACTGTGCCCTGCAAACAACATTTTTCGCCAACAATAATTTCTACTTCACATTGAGTGAAGTTTCTTTTTTTGTTTTTCCTCTCTATGTTTGCCATGATTTCTCAATCAATGAATATTAATTTCGGGGCGGTTCACTGAGTATTGATGGGCAATTATGGGCATGACATGCACCTGCAAAAGCTGCGCCACATTTAGAGTTGATTGTGATTTATAAATGGAAAACGGCGTAGGACGTGCGTGGGCACGGTTTTATAAATCTTAATATTTCTTTGCGTACGCACATCCTATATTTTGTCCGTTCACCATTTCTGACGCAAATCCACAGCAAAGTTTGGTAAAATGACTTGTGTGCATAGGGTCGTTGTCTTGCATCATGACACACCATTTTCCTTTAGATTTCGCTGATATAGTTCAGAATTCATTGTTCCATCCCTGATGGAATGCCATCTTGTACCAGATTTAGCAAAACAGGCCCAAACCATGATACTACCACCACCATGTTTCACTGATGGAATAAGGTTCTTATGCTGGAATGCAGTGGTTTTCTTTTAGCCAAACGTAACACATCTCATTTACACCCAAACCTTATATTTTAGTCTCAGCCGTCAACAAAATATTTTCCAATGGCCTTCTGGCGTGTTGACGTGATCTTAAACAAACTACAATGTTCTTATTGGCTTTCTCCTTGAAACCCGGCCATGCACACCATTGTTTTTCAATATTCTCCTGATGGTGGAGTCATGAACATTGACATTAACCAATGTGAGAGAAGCCTAGTTGCTTAGAAGATACCCTGGGTTCCTTTGTGACCTCATGGACAATTACACATCTTGCTCTTGGAGTGATCTTTGATCGACCACTCCTGAGGAGGGTAACAATGGTCTTCATTGTCCTCCATTTGTACACATTCTGTCTGACACTGAATTGGAGTCCAAACTCTTTAGAGATGGTTTTGTAAACTTTTCCCATCTGATGCACATCAACAACTATTTTACTGAGATCCTCAAAAATGTCCTTTGTTCATTTTTTTTTTTTTTTTTAACCTTTATTAACCCGGTGGGCACGGTGAGAACAATTTCTCATTTAAAACGGCGACATTTCCTAAATGTTGTTCACCTTAGCTTCAAATACAAAGGAGTTCCAAGCCCCTTGATAACAACCAGTCCCATGGTAACTAACAACTCCAAAGTAGCATCCAGCCCCGTGGTAAAAACCAGCTACATAGTAACAACCAGCTTCACAGTAACTCACAGCCCCATGGTAACAACCAGCTTCACATAATTTACAGGGCCATGGTAACTAACAGGTCCATGGTAACAACCAGCTCCATGGTAACTCACAGCCCCATGGTAACTAACAGCCAAGCTGGGGGTCTGCCTGGCATTGTGGGCTAAGTCGCTGCATTGCATCTATGTCATGATGGTGAGTGGTTCGATCCTGACTATGGGTTCTCCAGCTTTCCCCGGACCTCCGGAACAAGGGGAACTCCTTTTGTTCAGATTGGGCGCCTGTAAATTCAATCACAGAAGTATAGTTGGTGAGAGTAATCATCTTGTGCGTGATCTGACTCAAGACTTCTGTGTTAGATGAGCAGTGCGAAAAGAATCAGCGGCTCTGCGACATGTGGTTGGATGAACCATGTGAATTCAAGAGTTGCAGAGCTGCTGACAAGGCAGTGTCAGTGGGAATTTGGAGGGGAGGAAATGAAAACAAAAATAAAGTAATAGACAACAGCTGAGCTGTGAGCGACCAAAATCAACCAAAGATCTCATTACAAGTAGAATCAACTATAGCAGTTATATCATTCCAGCTTGTTGTCTGGCAGATTAATTACTAATGAGGAATGTCAACATTAATTCAACAGAGTGACAGAGCTAAGAGCCGAGAAACGATTTTGGTTATACCCAGACTTATCTGAGAATGATAATTGCCACCCTGACCAGAGCTCAAGACATACATGCATGTTTGTTTTTCTATCTTCGTGAGGCCCTGAAAACTAATCCTGACCTAAAAATCTGTTTTTCCCTATTTCCTAGCCCTAAACCTAAGCTGAAAGACTTGAGACTTGACTTGGTACGCTAGCTTAAAGACTTGAGACTTGACTTGGTACGCTAGCTTAAAGACTTGAGACTTGACTTGGTACGCTAGCTTAAAGACTTGAGACTTGACTTGGTACGCTAGCTTAAAGACTTGAGACTTGACTTGGTACGCTAGCTTAAAGACTTGAGACTTGACTTGGTACGCTAGCTTAAAGACTTGAGACTTGAC
>JACXGM010029556.1:0-13620 GCA_016801145.1 Umbra pygmaea
CTTCTTAGCACTGGGGCTGGTAGCCTTCTTAGAACCAGGACTGGGCGCCCCTTTTGGAGCTTCAAAAGGGGCAGGTGTCTCAAAGACACGACGGGGAAGAATGTAGTCCCCATCTATAGCCTCCCGGAGTAAAAAGTCCTCATAGGAGGCTTCGTAGAGGTCCCATAGAGGATCTTCCTGGGCCCAGCCACTGGAAAACAGCTCACTCCCAGCCATATTATGTTAAACGGCGAGGTATTCTGTAATGTCTGTACTCAATCTATAATGAATACTCAAGTGGATAAAATAGAACAATGTTATTTATTGACCTGTTTGACAGTCCATAGGAACAGGCAAAGAATAATCCAAACAATAACGCAGAGGTCAGACTGTAATAGCATGTATGGCAAAGGTACAGCTAGGATATCCACAGGCAGAGTAATCTAAACAGGCATAGGTCAAAACGGAATAGCAGGTATGGCTAAGGTAAACTGTAGTCCACAGGAAGTAGAACTGATGAATGGGAATTGTAGTTCTGAGCGGGATGGAATAGGGAAGTGGCAGTGTCCAGGGAAGGGGAATTGGGAATCGTTACACACAGTTGTGGCCAAAATATTTGATAATGACACACATTTTTCATTTTTAGAGTGATCAGATGAATTGCAAAGTCCCCGTTTGCCATGAAAATGAACTTAATCCCAAAAAAAAACATTTTCACTACATTTCAACTCTGCCAGAAAAGCACCAGCTGCCATCATGTCAGTGATTGTCTCGTTAACACAGGTGAGTGTTGACGAGGACAAGGCTGGAGATCACTCTGTCATGCTGATTGAGTTAGAATAACAGACTGGAAGCTTTAAAAGAAATGTGGTGCTTGACATCATTGTTCTTTCTCTGTCAACCATGGTTACCTGCAAGGAACCGTCATCATTGCTATGCACAAAAAGGGCTTTAAAGGCAAGGATATTACTGCTAGTAAGATGGCACCTAAATCAACCATTTATCAGATCATCAAGAACTTCAAGCAGAGAGGTTAAATTGGTGTGAAGAAGGCATCAGGGTGCCCAAGAAAGTCCAGCAGGCACCAGGATTGTCTCCTAAAGTTCAGCTGTGGTATCAGGGCACCACCAGTGCAGAGCTTGCTCAGGAATGGCAGCAGGCAGGTGTGGGTGCATCTGCACGCACATTGAGGCAAAGACTTTTGAAGGAAGGCCTGGTATTAAAGAAGGGCAGCAAAGAAGACACTTCTCTCCAGGAAAAACATCAGGGACAGACTAATATTCTGTAAAAGGTAGAGGGATTGGACTGCTGAGGACTGGGGTAAAGTCATTTTCTCTTATGAATCCCCTTTCTGATTGTTTGGGCCAAGAACACACCAGATTTTAAAATAATCAACAGGACACTTGGGAAGTCCTCACAGCACACGGGTTGATAACTTCTGGAATAAACATACCTGTTTGTCCTCAATCCAGCTTTGGTTATTTTTTCGGATTTATTTCAGAAACATTGAAGTAAGTCCTCTTGCTCAAAAATGTAGTGTTGTATATCAGAATGTAAAAGCAAGTAGAAAAGTGTATTTTTTGCTGTCTTGTTTAGCAGGCATTGCGTCAGGCAGCAAATTTCTCGGGAGGAATGTCTAATGAAAAAAATGCTGTGTGAACGGGTCTTGGAAAAAGCAAGAAGCCCGCCATTGTATTTCTCTACATACTGAAATAATTGTGCCACCTTGTCTGAGTAACAACACAATGCCTGACAGAAACATTACAGACAGACAAGCTATACCTTCAAAAATCATGGAAAACCAAGGCTTGCTTGAATAAGGAATGTAAGCATGATCTGTATAACAGGCACTCTTATTTGCGGTACAAAAAAACATGCCTATATAATTTTTTTCTATCTTGACAGTCCTCCCAATCAATGTAGTACAAAGGAATTTGCCAGGCGAAATTTGAAATCTTGTTCTCTCTCTAGCCAAGCATGGGTGAAACATATCTAATTGTCCAACAAATGTCTGTGAGAAGCTCCCAGCACCTCCAGAATGTGGTATTGTGGTGTGCCCCTTTAAAAACATCCTAACGCTGTAACGCAGCAAGGATTCTGGCATCAGTGGGTTATTATTATTATTTTTTCTGTATTGGGTACACACAGGTGATTATCAACATACTGTCATTTGAAATTGACAGAAATATTTAACACTATGCAAATCAAATGGCTCACTGGTTAGGGAGTCAGCTAGACACCTAACTTGCTACAGAGCCATATTGTATAACGGTACTTAGTGATGGGCGTTTTGATTCCTTTTAGGGACACAAATTATTTTAGGCAGTTATTTAAGAAATACACATTTATTTTGTGCAGGATAAAGAAGAGAACTAAAGGAACAGGAAATAATTTTCCGCCAGTTCACCGCTTCGTTCAACGACTACTTCTGGTCTTTAATTCCCTCAGTTCACTAGAGAGCTGATGGAACAACAAGAAACGGTTCTGAACCTTTTCTGCCATTTCGCAGATTTGTTCACAAACTACTCCTTTGGTTCTTCGTTCGTTCACCAACTGCAGTTGCTTTCGGCGGATAGTGAGAAGAGACTGAAACAAACATTTTTTCTTTTAAGGGGGTTCAATTCATTATGTTCACTTAAAAGATTTGTTAAAAAAGAATGAATTGTTCGCGAAAGACCCATCACTACAATTCCCTAAAGTTGCTAATTGCTAATTATAGAATATGAGCTGTAACAACGGAACTACTTTCAATTTCAAATAATCAGGTTACGAATTTTGTAAAGAGTAATGTATATGGGATAATGTTTCCCTAGATTATGCAGTGCTGTGTTAGACACAAAAGCACAACCTAAAATGGCATAAATGTGATTGAAGATGGACCAGCTTGTGCCAACTGACAAACACTCTGGAAACTACTTTGATTTTGGGCAAAGACTGTGTGCTGGTATCTTTTCGAAAAAGTTAGATTAAATTCAGAGGCTAGGCACCTGTTGTGAGATATCAGTTGCGAGGGACTCTACATAATGAAATGTCTTTAAATGTCTTTCCAAGCTATCAGAAATTTCTTAGCTCCGCCCATGTCCTTAGTGCCCTGAGGAGCCTTTGAGGTGAAGCTTTTCTTTGAATTTGAATAACATTTTCAGTTTAGCTCTTGGCGTTCAACTTTATTCATTTACTTCCATCTGTCTTCATCAGCGCAAGGAATTCTCATCTAAGGGAAGCATGAATATGGTTTTGGTGGAAATGCAATAATCTATATCCATATAGATGAGTGTCAAGCACAAGAGGAATACCTTCAAGCCAAGGTTAAGGGTTCAATCTAACTAGCTGTCTCACATGTATAAAGGCTGCAGTTTACCACGTCCAATTCTTTGAAAGACTTTATAGTACATAATTTCAATCATCTCATTTCCTCTTATGCATTTTGTATAAGAGTAAAATATTCAATAGAACAGGAATTAGCTACCATGACATATTCATAATAGAATTTTCCTGCCAAAGCCTACCCGCTTTTTGTGTCAAAGCCCATGTGAGCTGTAAAACAAAAAAAACCAGAGTGCACTATCTTCTGTACTTTGTTCTGAACTGTTGTGCTGTGAAGGCAGCGCTCAGTTATTTTAACTTCTAAATATCTTACTGTAACCAAATAGTTTAGCTTATCCTTTATTTTACCAGGCAAGTTGACTGAGAACACTTTTTCATTTGCAGCAACAGTTGAGGCGAAGAGTAGGAGAGGGGAA
This sequence comes from Umbra pygmaea, assembly GCA_016801145.1. Taxonomy (NCBI): domain Eukaryota; kingdom Metazoa; phylum Chordata; class Actinopteri; order Esociformes; family Umbridae; genus Umbra; species Umbra pygmaea. The sequence goes on from JACXGM010029556.1 coordinate 3,720, forward strand.
TGAATGAGCCAATTGAGAGACAGGGATGATTATGTTGCAATGATGGTATGAGGGACAGATTGGAAATGTGTACAGGACACTACGAATAGTGCCATGGGATCTTTAGTGACCACGGAGAGTCAGGAAACCCGTTTAACATCTCATCTGAAAGACGGCACCCTACACGGGGCATTGGGAATAATCTTTAGACCAGAAGGAATAGTGCCTCCTATTGGCACTCCAACACTATTTGCAGGAGCACTGGTCTCCCATCCAGGGACCAACCAGGCCCGACCCTGCTTAGCTTTAGAAGCAAACCAGCAGTGCTCTAAGCTGCTGGCCATGTATAGAAACAGGAAAACAAAATACCCCATCCTCATAGGATTCAGCGTTAATAACAATAATAATGGAATTAGAAGACAGAATAGCTCTTATGTGGTTAAGTTGGACAAGTCAGAGTTAATAATGTGATGTGCTTTAGTCATTACCAGTTGTCTGGCCACACATTTGTCATTGACACCAAATTAGGTATTTTCTCTCATGCCGTCGTCGTCTTCTACTGTTAACTTTTCTATCTGTCGACCTGTTAATAATCCAATTGTAGGACTCAATTAGGTGGAGTTGGTGAATGATCTCAATGTTAAATGGAAGATTACAACCTGATTAGTGACTAAGTGATTGCTGTAATGAGATGCTACAATTGCTTCTGTTGTGGTAGTCAAGCTGGCAGATAGCTTAAAGTAGTAGCTTTAGTTTCCCTGATTCAGAGTTAAATGTTCTGTGTTAAGTTGTACTTGCCTCATATGCCATAGTTTATTTTTAGCCAATTTTAATGGTATTCATGGACTGTCTCTTGTGACATATTGCAGTGGAGAATATTGGTTTTGTTCATTACCCTGAATTTTAATGGTACCTCTGTCAGAGTTATACCATAATGGTAAGTCAGATCATAATAATTACTTGTTGATTTTTTGCTATGTTGTGGGAAATAGTTAGATGGCCAGAAACCCCCTAACGTCCACTAACAAATCTTACTATAGCAATGCTGATGATGCATGCCATAAACATTCTGAAGATCTTGTGGAACAATCTGTGAGATTTGGCCTTCATTAGCCAATAACTACGATTAAACATTTCTGGCATTGGTTTAGTCTTCCATACAACAATCTAAAATGTATCTGCACTTGTCTTGTCCACCCCGATTCTAGCCCAATGATTGCAGAAAACCAGCCCAAAACCCTTTTCAAACTAGCCTAATTTGTTTAGCCGCAACATAGTTTACATATTGTACTAATAGCTTTCTCTGTAATTAAAATGTAAATTTAACTGTGAAAAAACATACCTTATTAGTTTCTCTAATTGTGTTGGTTTATTACACAAAATGTTTTTGTCATGACGTGCAGGCTATGCAATGTGCAGGAGGATATGCGCTTCTACACTCGCACTGCATATGCAGGAAGTGCTCTGTTCGCTCACCAAAAAGGATTTACTCCCTCTTACACACACCAGATCCAATAGCTGTTTCTGCTTCCCTAGGCACAGGCCACAACTTACTTAGCAATGACATACAGCCTAGATCACATTATTTAAAAGGATCAGTTTAGATTAAACCCAAAAACCAGACAACGACGTACAATATATTTTAACCCACAACATTGTTTTCAAGTAGCCCAATTACCGGAATATACAAACAGTGGGAGGAAGTGCTTTCTCCTATTGAACTCCACATTTGAGGAATGATCTGCCATCCCATGTGAGAGATGCAGACTCAGTCACAATATTTAACTCTAGGCTGAAGAGTCATCTCTTTAGGAATTTCTATGATTAACTGTAGTCTGGCCCAGGGGGCTAAAAGTGAACAGTGGCACTGTTTAAAGAACCACCCATGCTGGCTTGCCTGGTAGGCTCCCTGCTCTACACTTGGATATCCTCACTCCAGCACCACTCGAGTGAGGGGTCACTGGCCTGCACATGTTGCCCCAAAGTACTTTATGGTTGTGGGATGTGAATACACTGTGTGGACTATACTCAACCCTCTTTCAAGGTGGTTAGTTATATGGTAATACACTGTGTGGACTATACTCAACCCTCTTTCAAGGTGGTTAGTTATATGGTAAAACACTGTGGACTATACTCAACCCTCTTTCAAGGTGGTAAGTTATATGGTAATACACTGTGTGGACTATGCTCTACCCTATTTCAGAGTGGTTGCTGTCAGTTGGTGTCCCTTTGGCGGAGTGGTCTCGACAATGTGGGTGAATCATGCCTGCTTGGTCCTGCCTGAGGTATTCTTTGTGTTAGTCCACGTCTTCAGACCCCCTGTCTCAGTCACCAGATGTTATGCTACAGTAGTTTATGTGCAGGGGGACTAGGGTCATTCTGTCCTTTATTAGTCCCCATTTACGTTTCATTGGACAATGTGCCGGGGGATGAGTGACATTTATATATAATTAATTATGGGGTCAGAGTTATGTATCAAAGTGTTTACTGGAAAGATAGTCTTCCTGTAAAGGACAAAAATAGACTGTGGACTCTTTATTCAGGGTTTCCACCCAAAGATTTCTTTACATTTTACAGTAAAGTTTTTTTACCCAATTCGCTCTCTAACCCTGCCTGGTTGCCAGCTCTGCAACTCCTTGTACAGATCTGTGGGATAACGAGGGGCGCGAACATGGTTTATCCAACCACATGTTGCTCGAACCACCAATGCTTTTCACACTGTTCACCTAACACGGAAGCCTTAGTCAGATCATGCCCGGGATGAGTATGTTCACCGAACATACAGGTGCCGGATCTGAACACAAGGAGTCGCTGGAGAGCAGCATGGGGGGATAGATAATCTGACTTATCTAACACAAATCCCAGGCAGCACTATGCCAATTTTGTGCTCCTTCGTGCAGGAGGCCCAGAGAAATTCAAAGAACCCATGGTCAGGCTCGACCATGGTGACGTAGACTGTCCTGCAATGCAGCTACGAAGCCAACTACGACACACGGACTCCCAGACAGTTGTTGTTTACATGTTGTATATTAGGTAACACTAGATGTTGATTTATTTCTGGCTAATCAATCAAATGTATTTTATCATGTCCTTTTTACAACAGCAGTCGTCCTAAAGTGCTTTGACAAATACCCGGCCTAAAACCCACAAGAGCAAGCAACAGCAAAGTAATGCACAGTGGCTATGAAATACTCCCTAGTAGTTGGGACCTACAGTATGACAAAACCTAGAGCGAGGACAGACTCAAGCAGGGTGGCAGTCCTCTTCTGGCTGTACCGGGTGGGGAATGAGGGTACCAGCCTGGCACATGCCCCCTCAGAATTTTGAGCTGAGTGGATTTTCTTTTTAATATCTGTATTTGTGGGCACATTTTTGCGTGTGTTGTGTACACTGTAGCCCTTTTAAAAAAAGTGCATGACACTTTTGACGATAATCCAATATTGAGGTATGAAAACCATGGATTAACTTTTCTGCATCATTTCTTGACAGAAAGTTTCAAATTTTTGCAATGCTCTGGAGATGGAAAAAAGCTGCTCTTAAGATATGTTTTACATGTTCGTCAAACATTTTCTAAAAATACTATACAGCCATCTATGTTCATTGCCAAATTTAAAATTAGCATTTCTATTTTCAGAGTTTAGAAGTAAATCATTTTCTGTCAACCAGTTCTGTCATGATCCCTCCCTGCTGAACCTGTCTGTCTGTTCCTTGTGTCTCCATTTCCCTGTTCCTGGATCCCTTTTGTGTGTGTCTGGTCTGTTCTGTGTTTGTTTGTCCGTTCCGATCACCAGATCCCATCATCCCAACACACATAAAGGCACCTGTTCCCGAGCACCAGTTCCAGCAGCTGACCTGTTCCTCTGCCACACCTGGGCTGATTGCTGCTCTCCCTTTATTAGGGAGGTGACAGCGATCAGTCCTTGCCGGATTATTGTACTACCAAGTGCGTGAGGTCTCCAGCTACTCTTGTACCAAGCCAGTCTGAGAACTGCACCATTTATGAATTTATTCCTTTTATATTGCCAGTCTGAGTGCTGTGCCTTTATGGTTACAAACTATTATTTGTCAAACTCTGGTTCTCCATACCTTCACTTCCAGTACCTGTCAGTGTCGATAATCTGAAGCCCTCACTCACCTGGTAACCAGCCTTCGAAGAACTCCATTCAATTAACTCCAGTGAGACATCTAAACGGTGTTCAGCTATCTGGGACTACATCTCCAGGACACCACTCACCTGGGGCCTCATTTATAAAACTTTGCGGTGGATTTGCCACAGAAGTGGCGTATAGACGAAACATAGGATGTGCGTACACACAGAAATATTCAGATTTATAAAACCATGAGCACGCACATTTTACGTCGGTTTCCCTTTATTAATCACAACCAACTTTAAACTTGGCACAGCTTTTGCGGCTTCATGTCACGCCCATATTTGTCCATAAATAGCCAGTGAAACGCCCCCAAATTAATATTATTTGATTGAGAAATCATGGTAAATACAGAGAGGAAAACCAAATAATTATCCGATAGAGATATGAAGATTTCGAACTCTTGACATTAACAACGCACAACGGTGCTCTTCTATATGCAACACTCACTTGTGCAGATGGCTTAGTGGTTACTTGTAGTTGGAAGGTTGCCAGTTCGATTCCTGAATGTGCGAAATGTCGTTGTATCCTTGGGCATGGCACTTTACCCTAAATTGTTCTGGGTGAATGTCCCGGTATTTACTGTAAGTCGCTTGGGATAAGAGTGTCAGCTAAATGACTAAAATGTAAAAAAAATATTATATATTGCATTCTAGTTAGCAGGTGATTTTGATCACATCACTGTTAACTCAACAAACAATCTTATGTTGGCAGAATGATGAATTTTAAATTGTGCTCACTCATGGGCATTGTTACGTCCCCCAGAATAGAGAATAGGTGGCTGGGCTTACGTTGTCCAGTGTTGGTGTTTCTGTGCTATGTTTCTGTTCTGTTCAAATTTATTTTGAAACGTGCTGGGGACAGAGACACTTTCCAAAGCGCACTTCCAGAAGTGCTGGGTACAGTTTCGTAGACCGGGGGGGTGCTAGCGCTGCTATCAGACCGGACCTTGCAGCTGCGATACACAGGGATAAGTCTTTTCTCTTTTTTTTCCCGATTGCCACCCTGCACCTTTTCTTTCTCTCCAACCTCAGATTAGCCTCTACGTCAGTACCCCTGGCCCAAGGTAATCACTGTATAATAGCTGGCTGAAACTTCAGTTGAATCATTCATTCAATTTTGAAATTAGTCCTGAGTCAGAATCCAGTGTTGAAAACCGTTTGAAAGTGTCTGTCGTTGACTTAGAATGTGACACTAGCTGAGCAGATTCTTGTTTAAATTTGTAGACAAATTGTTAACTGACTTAAGGCAAGAATAAATGTAGCAGTATTTCTATATTCTTTATTTACATAATCCCATGTACATTGACAGATATTATACATTACATCACGTATACACTCTGTAATCCATCTGAAAATGTAGATATGTATGTCAAATATATAAAAACAGCCAATTTTTGTATATTTCGACATATATGTACATTTATGTGTGGATATTTCCACCATATATGCTGATATAGGACATATAAGTTATATACACATATAGCCATATATTAGATTTCTGTATGGGCCTGGTGGCTCAGATGCATTCTTATCCTTTTCTATTCTGGAATAATCCATTCCTAGCAACAGTGTCTGAAGCTGAGCATGTAACATAGCTATCTTAGCAAGAAAGTGACTAAAGCAACTGCAGTAAGACATAATACTTAGCACTTCAGCTGGTCATAGTAGTTGAGAAACACCTTCTAGTGTCCAAGTTAGCATCCCGAGGTAGAAACTCCTTTTCGAGTAAAAAATCTAAAATAGTGTCCCGAGGTAGAAATGTTGAATAAATAAAGTGAGGTGAATGGTAAAATAGTTGGTAGACTAGCAAAAAAAAAGGGTGTTGCGTTTTTCTTATTTATAATCAACGTTAAAGAGTTTGGCAATTGGTCAAGCAACTATCCACAGCTAATAGCAAGCAGCATTACACAAACAGGAAGTAACATATGAGTATTAAGCCTGCTACTACCATGTATATGGACCTTTAGGTCACTAAGCTAGACACCTTTAGTTATATTTTCGTGGTTAAGATGAGGAAATTACATTATGTAGGGCAGGGCCAGTTCTTGATGGGGGCAAACACCATTCACCTGACAACACTATATTATGCCATTGCCGGCAACACAAACTCTGATTTTTCTTTTCAGAATAATAGCACTCTAAAAATAGAACAATAATCAATGTGAATTCATTTAAAATCTAGTGAATCCTAACCAAATGCAGTTGTATTGTGTGTAAAGAAATTATTATTTTGAAAATAAAAATCTGAGATTGTGTTGCTGGCATAATATAGTATTGCTAGGCGAACACTGATTTCCCCCAGCTAGAACCGGCCCTGATGTGGTGTCTGTCACCCAAGTTGAATTTTCACACACTTGTCAGACACAATTTCTACACATCACTTTTTAAAAATAGAACAAAAAACAAACTTAACCTGTATACGTTTGTTTAAAAATCAGTGGATGTCTAGCTGAAAGGGACTGTTTGATAGCAAAATGTACTGTTGTATTTCTGTGCTTGTCAATTCTGAACCACAGGGGGTGGCCGATAACAGGGCCATTAACTAGGACATTAAAAGCCTTATTTGTTGGTAAGAATATTTTCCTGTTTTACTGAAGAAAAAATATCAAACCATTCATCTGTGCTGATCAGCTGCCTACTCTCCATCTCTAAACATCCCCCTGTCGAGGAAATTACTGGTACAAATCCTCTCATCTACTGTATGATACACTCTTAAAAAAATCTGTTCAAGTTAGAAACAATGCAGGGTCTTCAGCATGAAGCCATAGGGAAACTGTTTTTAAATCAATTATGATTTTTTTAGGGATCGATAAAGAACATTTTCAGGCAAGGTGTTTTAGACAAGAGCGTAGGACTGGGGGGGGGCAGGGGGGACATGTCTGTCTATGGTTCTTCATGACAGTTCATAAGAAAGTGTTATTTTAGTTACAGATCCAGCTTTTATCATAGAATAAACTAAATACATGTAAAAATGATTCTTGTGAGATACAATATTGGTTCTCAGTTGATCTGCATTTTAATGATTCTAGTGAGATCTCTTATTGGTTCATAACACTAACCTTTCATTAAGGTTCTCCTGAGATCTCATATTGGTTCTTGGGAGAAATCTCATTGTGAGTGGTTCTTCAAATATCTCTAATCAGTTCTGAATGAAACCTAAATGTAGTGGTTCTTCAAATATCAATTAATTCTAGGGATATCTCATTGTTAGTGGTTCTTTCTTGATCTTAAAATTATTCTGACTGAAACCTTTATCTGATGTAGGGTCCTATAAAATCACTGTTATTTTTTGGGCAATTCTGTTTGATCTTTATCCAAATTCTGTGATTTCCATTTCATTGTTTTGTGATTCCAATTTCTCTTAACACCCTGGGCCAGTGGTTGACAAATGTTTTTGGTTACTGTACCACCAGGTATCCTAGTACCCATGGCTGGGAACCACTAGCCAAGCAGAATTTGTTTGTAGAATTAGTTTGTTCTACTCATTTTTTTACCCATCTGCAATTGAACATATATTTGGAAAAAGTTGCATTCAGAAGCGAAGCCCACACCCAGACCTAAATTATATAATACAGTGCTGTAGTTTGACCCTGCTCTCCTGAGTGAGAGAGCTGCCTGATGAGTGTGACTGACTTGCAGATTCACAGCACTTTCAGAGTAGGCGATATGCAGTTGTAATGATTAACTTTACGTGAATATATAGTAATTTTATTATTTTGATTTATTTTATTTTGGATTCTCTGATTGCGTCCACGTTCTTCGCAATGCATAAATCATAGGGCCCTACTAATGTTTCTTCATGAATCCCATATTGGTTCCTGGGAGAGCTTATTGTCACTTATGCTTTGACAAATATTTAGACTATATGATACTGTATCACAGCCAAACATATAACTAATCCTTTACAACCTTACCAATTACATATTTTTTACAAAACAAGTCACAAAATCATTTACAATGACACCCTGGGAAAGAGTAAGCAACAACAAGCAGCTACCAGAAACTGTCTAGTAGGGTCAGAACCTAGGCAGAAACCTAGAAATTAACAAGACTGAAGAATGGAGATTTTAACAGTGAATAATCTTTGTTCATTAATGTATTTACTCACGGAAATTACCAGTGACTCAGTAGATACAAGTGGGCTGTGGCCAGATTCTTCAGGCTGAATCCATGTCAGCAGCACAACCAGGTGGACTCGAGGCCTCGGTATACTCACCGTTGCCGACCTGTTGCGTGACAATGTGACGTCATGGGAGTGGCGTAACTATTTATACTCGCACATGGTGGTTGCGACAGTAGTTGCAGTCTTCTCTTGAACAGAGGTGACTAAACTGAGGAGAGGTTACCAACTTTGTTATTTCTACAGACTAGAAGAAGAAGAAAAAGGTAAACAATGGCAGAACTGGCAGCAGCATTGACGTCAATGTCAACAGTGGCTAATATGATATTGGATTCAATGGATGAGGAAGAACAGTATCTTTTCAGCCTGCTTGCAAAGAAATGAAGAAAAACGAAGGTGGAATGTTCGTCCTTTAAATAACACCAGACATAGAAAAATACAAAAAGAAACCCAATATGGTTAGTGCTAATCGATCAAATTTATTTATAAAGCCCTTTTTACAACAGCAGTTGTCACAAAGTGCTTTGACAGACACCCGGCCCGAGACCCCCAAAAGCAAGCAACAGAAATGATGCACAGTGGCTAGGAAAAACTCCCTAGTAGGAGGGACCTTGGAAGAAACCTAGAGAGAGGCCAGACTCAAGGGGGTGGCCAGTCCTCTTCTGGCTGTACCGGGTGGGGGATCTGAAGGTCAATCAGCGTTCAATTATTGTCCAGCAATGAAGATATGATGGGTGGACTGTGACCATAGTCTTTATGTAACATCAATATAGTTAGGTGATCTTGTGAAGGAAGACCGTGAAGCCGCCTGGATATGAAAACTGGCGTCATCGGGTGGAAACGGGATCATCAACCGTAGTGACATGGGATCCAGCACAGCAGCGGGCCTGGCACAGGAAGGGGACAGGAAGGAGTCATCAGGCCACATGGTCCTGTCGCATGTTCCAAGGGTTTGGGTCCTCCTAGGATGAACATTAGAGTGGGCATACCTTGGGTCTAGTACCTTGATACAGCTCTGACCCCAAAATTAATATATAAAACCCTAGTCCCCCAGCACATAAACTATTGCATCATAACATCTGGGGCTGAGAAAGGGGGGGGGCAAGAGACGTAATCCTGCACAAGGGGGCCTCGGGCAGGAGCAAGCAGGCATGCTTCCGACCCACCCACATTGCCAAGACCACACCTCCAAAGGGTCACCAGCAGACCGTAACCACCGCAGGGGTAGCATTGGAGTGAGGATATCCCCATAGAGAGAGGGGAGCCTACCAGGCAAGCCAGCATGGGCGGTTCATTAACAGTTCTGCGGTTCTCTTTTAGCCCCCTAGGCCAGACTACACTGCACCATAGAACTTACTGAAGAGATGAGTCTTCAGCATATACTTAAATGTTGAGACTGAGTCTGCATCTCCCACATGGGTTGGCAGATCATTCCACAGAATTGGAGCTCTATATCAATCAAATTTATTTTATAAAGCCCTTTTTACAACAGCAGTTGTCACAAAGTGCTTTGACAGACACCCGGCCCGAGACCCCCAAAAGCAAGCAACACAAGTGATGCACAGTGGCTAGGAAAAACTCCCTAGTAGGAGGGACATAGGAAGAAACCTAGAGAGAGGCCAGACTTAAGGGGGTGGCCAGTCCTCTTCTGG